>OY744610.1:4293416-4498416 GCA_963556255.1 Allolobophora icterica | reverse complement strand
CGCGCCATCTCGCGAATTGACAGGCTGAGTGGACCTTAAGAGGGTTACGGGAGGCGATCCCGCTTCAACTGCACTTCACGCCAGTGATGTTACCACTACTCTATGGACCCCCCCCCCAGACCCAGTGTCAGTGTCAGCAAACTTACAACAAATAATTAAGCTTGTTATCAAGCAGAAAAGAAAACCTAAGCATGTTCGAAATATATTGCAAGTCATTATGTGGTGAGAATTTAAGGTCGTTGATGTTAATGATAACTCAGTAGACGGTTCTGAATCTAATTTCGATGCCAGCAGGTCAAACACTTGATGATGAAACTAAATATCATACTTTTCAATTTGGTAGGAATCAACTTGTGATGAACCTGAATCGAACGTTATAGTCAAGTGCTTTCGTAGTAGACTACAAACATTAGCACACCCACGGTGCTGCAGGATTTCGGTGTTGTATGTGATGTTAAGTTGTCAAATGTTATTAACCAAAATAAAGTTAGACAGACATGAACGATGAAATAAGCATAACGAGCTGGAAGGCTTGTGCAACGTGGATAATTTACACGGTTTATTTTTTGATGGTGGAAAAGATAAAACTCTTGAGTACAGAATGTCAAGGAAGGAAATAAGTACTATCGACGAGCTGTAACCGAGAAACACTTATCGTTGGCGAAGGAACCAGGTTCGACTTACGTCGGACATTCTATTACACACAACTGGATCAGCTTTGAAGAATTGTTTACCACATCGGAGCATATACTTTCACTACATACATCGCCCACATTTATAGCTTTGCTGACGGTTTGCGACTGCCGTGTACAATTGCAATATTCTATTCGCAGTTTTCAACCACCCAAGTGATTTAATGTTCCATGGTATTTTTTTAGATAGGCCTACAATTCAACAAGCACTGGCCTCAAAACACCGCATTACTAATGTCCCACAAATATTGCGGTCGCTGCTTAAGTCAATTAAAGTTACAGATGGAAAATATATATATTTTGGTATTGTATTGTATATGGGCATTTATATATATATATATATATATATATATATATATATATATATATATATATATATATATATATATATATATATATATATATATATATATATATATATATATTTCATGCTTTGTCTAACGTTGCGCACATAATAAAACCAATCAGAAATATATTTGTTTTATTGTTTGAGACATAAAAAAATAATCTAGATTTCTTAGTTTCTTCGTAAACAGCTTTCTACTTGATGACATTTAACCTGGAGGATGTCTTTAGCGTTTATCAAGATTTTAAATCAGCCAAGCAGAGAGGAGAACTTCTCAAAACAAATTAATCATCATTTTCTTAGAGTGTGTATGGTTAGTAAAACAAACCCAGCAGAAAACAACCATTGACACTGAATACAATTCTGCAAGTATCATCGCCATTAGACATTTATTTAAGCCTTAAGAGCATTTTGCATTCACACCTTTCTGAAGCCGTAGAAGTTTTTGCTGAAGAAAACAGCGCATCATTTGCTCAAAAGGAAGACTAGTTTTGAGTTTCTTAAATTCGAACATTGCGTCTGAGAGTGAGTTACAGCAATCAATCAGACATCTCACTTTTAAATATCTTGCCAGGAAATGTCTTCCAAGAAAATAATGGCATTTCGTAATATAATCCTCCTCAAGAACTTTGGAAAGTAAAACCTTGTCTAAATGAATCTTTAGGACAAAAAACCGGTAGATCGGCCATTTAGAAGTTTCTTCAATATTCGGCAACTCATCATATAAAGGCGATAAATAACTGAACAGTGTGTGAAATCCAAGCAAACAACGGACTTCACCGTCGAAAAAACAGTCAAGCGGTGGCAACACCATTATATTGAAAAATGCGAGTTCCTTTAAGTCCCTCTGTAGATCTGGCTCTTCGATAATTCGCCCACACAGTAGCAAGACTTCTGGATATTTACGACACTTGTACAGAAACGCAGCACGGTAACAGTCAGCTGTATTACAGTAAATATTAAAGTCTTTGTAGATCGAATTGTAAAATGATGTCATATTGCCTAAGGAATATTCCATCAGCAACTGAATGATATATTCGTCTTCTTTTCGCAAATGGCTGTCATTGGATGTTTCTAAACTATTCATTGGATCGGTTCTTCGATAAACGCGCATAACACTTCCTTTTGCTTGATAATCGGGAAAATTTCCGATATCTAATATTCATTAAAATTGAATCCAACGGAAATGTTGGATTTTTAAACATACTATTCAGTCCAAAAGCAGCAGTTGTTCTTTCAATTGACGAAATTGTTAAATAATGAGCAAACACCTCAGGTGTAAGACGCAGATCTAGAAAAAAACTGTCTCTTAGTATAATGCAAAGAAGCGTCTCTAGTCTTCCTGAAAATCAAATAAAATCCAATTATCTTAGAAATATCTTCAATATACAACAAGCAGCCTGCATTTAATGTTTCTGTATCCTCTTTCTCAGGCTTTTCATTCATGATCACTCTCGAGCAAAGGTCTATAACAATTTGATATTCCGATACGGCAAAATGAAGACTCCCCATGTAGGCCAAAGTCGCACTGGCGATAGTATTTGTTTTAGAATCCTCACATTGGAAAGCTTTAATGAGAAGTCCCTTTGATAGTTCAGACAGAACTTGATTTTCTAGATTATCAGATGATCCAGTCAGATTTTCCATCAGGTCCTGAGCTTTTGTGAAATATAATTGCCTTCTATTAACACCAGAGTTCAATGGTCTTGATAGGTGGTGATGCTTGGATCGAAACACTCTTGGTTTAAAGAAAACTTGTTTGATTATGTCAACAAAGCACTCGATATCATAGTGCATTTCTTTACACTCTAATAAATGGACAGCGTGCAATATACGAAACATTGAACCGTAAAACCAATAGCATGATTCAATCTCTGCGAATGGCGGAGTTTTGATTTCATTATCAAATTCCGAAGCAATTCTCAAAGTATATTTGCACAGATCGATATGTGTGAAAAAATCCGGCAATTTTCTTCCCTTCTTGACTGCCTCAGCATCAAACGAGAACCTTGACGAAACATACAAGTTGACAGCGTTTGACTTAATTGCCTTCATTGCTTCACAGGTGTGTAACATATGCTCGCGGATACAGCTTGAGACATCAAGAGCGCATTTTGCATCATATGCATGAAGAAAACTTGGCTTCACATAATGCTCCATAAACCAAAGACTCAAAATGTCGGAATTGTTATAATAAATCAAACATTTAACAGTTTCATCAACGATGTTCTGGTTAAAGTGTTTATGAAACATATTTGCCTGAGGAATAAAATAGTTTGGAAATCTTGTCTCTTTTAGCCATTTTGAAAGTGTTTCAAGTAAATTGCAGCATATTTTAATAACAGACAAGGAATTCCACCATTCTGGTGACATCTCTTCACAGGACCACAACATAAGTGTTTTCAAATGGTATGTACAGAGAACTTCGTCTTCCTTTGGACATTCTTTTTTTATCAGTTCTCTTTTGCCAAAGAATCTGAGCATATGATAGACAATCTGCTGAACTGGAGTCCAGCTCTGAAGTAAAATGACTTCCGCAACTGAAAATGACAGCCTCCACTGGTGTACGTCATTTCTGCATAAAGGATGTTTTGCAGTTACGACATGACAACCATTCTGCACTACCTCGTTGATGATGGCAGTCGTAGGCCATCCATAGATTCTTTTTCGATTAGGCCAATCTTTTGCTTGGTTTGGCCACTGTGGGCACCATATTGAAAAAACATGATCAATTGAAAGTAGCCCTAGATCTTTTTCTGAAGTTCTTCTCGCCGGACCAACCTTGAACCAACTTTCATCATCTGTGTCATTTTCATCTATTTCGGTTGTTTTTATGATTCTGTGGACATTAGCCCGAATATATTCAAAGGTTTTGCGTTCCCAGTTATACCTCATTTGTCCAAAATGGCGAAGTCGTACAAAAGCTGGATAATCAAGGTATGGTTCCATCAAATAACAGTATATTATGTCAGCAGTATTACGGACATCATATGGCAAAACTGGATTTTCATCTGTAAAGGCTAAAAAACTTGTTGTCATCCTTAAGCGATCAACGTCGCCGATGCTTGAATGTAAAGGTTAAATGAAGAACTCAGCACAGCTGCCACATACTAACCTATACTCTTCCAAAGGGATGGAACCTTGTAAATGTATTGACTCAAAAATGTTTATATTGGACTTTGGCAGCATTCGACATGTACAGACAATAAATTCCGACACGCTGTCGTCCATTGCTGCAACCAGAGAAGAACAAACTGATTAGCATCATGTTGATAATCATTATTTTGTTATCGTCGTCATCATAATCAAGTTTTATTATTATTATTTCTGCATTCGCTGCGCACCTCCATCTAATGACAAAACATCAAATGATGATAATGCGTAGATTTCCTTACACAGTAAACGTCTCCGTGGAAGGTCAAACATGAACTCAATTCAATCAGCCTCCGTATCACGCAATGCTCATACTCACATATGTATAATGTGTACGATGAGATATAATGTACGTGGGTATTTATAAACGTTTCTATGCATTTGCAGCCATACTGATAATTTGAATTGAGGAAGTCTTCCCCAATGGTGTCACCCAAGAAAACTCAGGTTAACCAAAGAACTCTCATCGACTACTAACAGTTTCCGCGCAACAGTGATACTGAGTCGAAAACTTGAAGCATCGTGAGAAGGAAAAGGATCACTGGGAGCGTCGGATATAATCCAACGCCAGCAACCCACGGCGGCTTTGGTCCACTTTCAATGACCTGCTCGGCCGTCATCGATCAGCACCATCGCCTTGTGATCCATCCTTTACTTCATCCGACTTCTCGCACTACTTCACCGCTAAAGTCCAATCGGTTCGCAATAAAACCGCTGGTTCTCCTCCGCCTGACTTTCTTCCTACCGACCATCGGCTCTCAGTTCTTCACGAGATCTCCAGTCTCGAGCTGCGCAGCATCATCTTGGCCTCTGCAGCGAAATCCTGCGAGCTCGACCCCCTTCCTCCTTTTTTGCTCCAGGACTACATCGATGTCCTTCCCCCTTTCCTGACCCTCCTATGCAACTCCTCGCTCCGAGACGGTACTCTTCCAGCTTCGCAGAAGAGGTCGATCGTCACTCCTATCCTCAAGCAAGCCAGTCTCGACTCCGGACCCTGCACACATTAGGCCCACTGCCAACGTCTCATTTATTATAAAATCATTGAGAAATTAGTCGATCGGCAATTATTGACTTACCTTGATGCTAATAGCTTACATCCTGTCTATCAATCTGGCTTCCGCAAAGGTCACTCTACGGAAACCCTTCTCCTTCGCCTTCTGTTTGATTTCTATGGCGCCATTGTTCGCTCTCAAGTCTCCCTTCTTGCACTGTTCGATGTCGGCGCTGCCTTTGACTCGGTTGACCATGCCATCCTCCTCAATCGCTTGTCTATATCCTTCGGTTTATCTGAAAAGTCCCTTGAGTGACTAACTTCCTACCTTTCTGACCGCTCCTCATTGGTTGTCTACCTTTTCTCCACATAATGACCTGCAATAATTATTATATTTCGACTCGTCGACCTTGCTTAGCATTTCTTTTATTGTAAGTTTGTTGACATTGCTGATACACATCAACCTCACTGTTATCTGGTCAGTTAGAAACTCCTGCTCACCTGTAGGAACTCAAATAAATTGCCACCTACCTACTAAAAGATCAATAGAACTCCTTAAAGCTATACATAATTTTCGGTACAACAAATTACGTTAAATGCAGTGCTACGAAGCCTTCAAATCATGAACATTTTAGTGAGCTTGGGGCACCTCAAGGACTTATCCAACAAATTCCAAAATTTACATGCCATCTATGCAGTATAAAAGTTACCCACCGGCAACTACTGGAATATTCTTTTCCGAAGAAATTTTTCAATGCACCCTATGGTGCTTTGCTGTTAAGCTCGTACGTAGAATCCTATAACTCTTTGCACCTATTAGGTTCTAAATCCTCATTCTTGTGTCCTAGACACAGCGGGGTCTCGCCCCCAAATATTTAATTTATGTGATTCACCGGCCTCTTTCTGTCTCCTCGCATCGTCCACTTCGCTCCTCAAACAGATTTGATCTTTCAGTTCCTCGTTCTAGAACAGCTATTGCGAAGTCCCGATCTTTTGCCTCAATTGGTCCCTCTCTCTGGAATGCACTCTCTCCTACTCGCACTCAAATTTTAATAGGCAACCCCTCGTCTTCTTTTGCTTTTCTCAAGATATTCCTTTCTCTCTCGGCCTTACGCACTGGGATTGCCTCTGAACGGATCACCCTACTAGAGGCGCTTTATGAATGTTTAAATAGGCCTACAGTACAATATACAATACAATACAATAATTTTGTGTATCATACAATGCTAACACCTTTAATATTAAAACATAAATAAAATGTGCAGTACAAAGGAAGACTCAGTGGGTTTTGGTGTTACTTATTTCACACAAGTTCTCTCACGCATACCATCTCAATACTGATAGGCGTAGACTACTTTAAGGTTACCGAATTCGAGACTTCCAATGATTTCGGTAGTTATATTTATTATCACACCAGTTAAACTCTTTTTGATGAGTAAAATTGGTTTGTCTTTCCACTCATTCTTCCTTAGCAAGGCAACACTGGTGTGCGTTAAGGAGTGGCATATCGGTAATCACAGATGAATTATTTATCAGATGGAAAGAAAATGGTAGCCAGGTAAGTAAAGGACGTGGAAAGTTTACGAGTGATGTTCGTAAGAGTTGGTGATTAGAGGACGAGCTGTAGGCTACTGTACAAATGGTATCCAAATGTACGCAAACTCGGTATTGGGCTAAAGACGTATTTAAGTTGATCCAGGTTTTTGTCAAGGCAAATATGTCAAGAGGGTGGGAGCGTTCAGGACTGGAGCGAATATGTTAGGCTGTCATGCAGCGTATAGGCTGAGAAGCTAAAACATTCTGACGACTCGGAGGGACGTATAATGATTACAATATTATTACCCTACAGGTAATTAGATTACGCTAAATTACGTTATAAAGGCCCTGCAGGTAATTAGATTACGCTAAATTTTTCGCAAGTAAAATTTTTTAATGTAATCCCATGGAACAGAAACCACAGAAGAGTTCTAAAGTTTGTGAGCAGTCACAGAAAAACCGAATTGTTTTTGTCATTGAATTTCGCAGTTTTTGTCAAAATACGATCAACCAACAATAATTATGGTCATCGAGCGAATAGAGGTTGTTCGCTAGAATATAAACTTTCTAAAAGAGCAAAATAGTTTCAAACCTTGCACATGATAAGTTTACATTAAGCCTAATAAAAATGTCATGTCATATCGCCGTCGTCGCTTTGCAGTTTATCCCAAGGTGCTCTATAAGTGCATGTTCTGAACGCTAATATGATTCCTAGAGAGTGCTTATGCCTACTACCCCTCGCATTAAAACGACTCAAACAGAACAACTAGTGTACCATGCGATTTAAGTTGGAGTGAGAAAATATAACAAATTAGCCGTTTTTCTTGCTGTTTTGTTAGCGCACGTACCTGCATTGATGCTCCCGAAACATACATTTGATACCCTACGTGCTGAGGCTAAAAAAAGCATATATAGATTAAATAATTTTGAAAGCATGTTTCAGATCTTTCCGTAAGTCTGCACTATCTAGCTTTATCTCGCAATTAGACAAATTATCTTACTGGTATTTGTGTTGAATCGTATTCACCACTCTTGTGTTTCAGTCCAAGGCATAAGACTCGAAGTCAAATACGAAAATCCTGTCTACATTATATAAGAATGCGCGTAGACTAGGCCTATAATTACGTCCCTGCAGAATAACCTTAGCATACAAGCCGAGATTGGCTGGTACACAGCTGGGAAATGCTGGGAATTCCCGGGCAAATTTTGGTCTGTTATAGTTAGTTTTAGACTGGCCTAGTTCTAGTGAAAGAATTATAAAAAAAATTCGACTCAACTAATTATTACCAGGAAGTGGAGGCTTGGCACAGTTGCTGAGTAAGCCCTACTGACGAAAATATCAAAAGTCCCCATAAATCCGGGCTGTGGTCAACCTGCCATCTTGGAAAATAGCGGCCTATAAAAACGGTTGGTGAAAATAATGACAATGTTTTCGATACGTGTGCAACCCGTGACTGTCATATATAGGTCCAATATATTTATGTATATTCACCTCATAGCAACAGTGTCGATATAAACTTGATCTGCAAATATTAAGAGTAAAGGTAGATGATCGCCATTTCTCAAATCTGCATAAATTATTTTGATCTTCATCACCAAAATCTTCCACTTTGAAATCGCATAGCCATAATGTCACATGGGAAATATTGATATGGGTTTCTTGGTCGTAGTTCTCCTCATTTTAATCGTAGACCACTAGGAAATATAATGTTTTACATACGCTTTGTGGTATTTACCGTGACGGGGAGTTTCGCAGACATTAAATATTTGTTTGAGTCTCCCGTAGGTCTGGCTTTGGCACGCAGGCCGATTGAGATTCATGTCCTGTCCGCGTCGATGCCAGAGAGTAATGTAGATAATTAAGCTATGACGTTGAGTAATTTACTCACAGAATAGCCGATCTGGGAATTTACTGATAAACAGAGGAAAGATTTAAGATTTTAATGAATGATTTGGAATACAGAAAAGGAGATAGTTTAGCTGCGTAGTTTTGTATCTATATCATGCAGTGGCGGCGCCGCCTATGTTTGTTGTACGGCTTTTTGCCGTACCACTTTTTAAGGTTTTACGGCAAAAAGATAATTTTGCCGTACAGTTTTACCCACTGGGCTAATTAGGTTCATGGTGAGGGCACAGCCTGTATTCGAACTCTGGTCTCGTTGGTAGACATTTCAGCTATAGAACGCATTGACTTCAGACTGACTTAGATGGTCATATACATTCTCGCGTTGACATGGATGAAGACATACTCTGAACATCTGAATAAACTTATGGTAAGTACACCTATATAGATACTCAATATTTTAAACTATAAACTACTGTAGGGCCTAACTAAATAAAATATAATAACAGTTGCAAATGTAAAGTAAAACGCATCAGTGCCGGTTAGTTAAAGACACAAAGTACGCAATGATGGAGCAAACCATGCTTTCAAAGTGAACATTTCTATTGCCCGAATGTAATGATAGACTTAGGTAACCCTGCGGTGGTCATTAATGTGGTTGTAATTAATAGTCTTACATGTAATACTTGACAGTAGCTATGAATCCAGAAAGACGAGTACATAGAGCCATTAATTCTGTGGGCGTATGCGGTTTTGCGCAAAACCGTAGCACAACGCTGTGCAAAATTAGGCCTTAGCATAAATTCGTAAACAGTGTAAAAGGTAACCATACAATGCACAACATACAATAGACACTAACGAGTAATCAATAAGCACCGTGTCGTTTAGCATCACTGCATATCGTTTAAAGCCACTGAATGTCGAAATTGGTAATTTAAAAAATTACATGTAGGCCTAGGCATACAATAAGCATAATATCTATGTAAATAAAGAGAAGACTCTGTCTGTCTGTCACAACGATCTTTGACCGCGATGCATTTCTACAGCTTTCGACCTTTTCACTTCAAACCTTCACTACTGTCTCGGGGTCGGCATTACACACCCAGTGTGAGGCTTCGCGTCCCACGTTTTCACCGCTACCATGGTGTCCCGGGCCAAAATCTACCCGGGCAATGCATTTTAGCTGGTAAAAAAATTACACTCAACCTATTTCAACTCGCCAGATGGCGCCGCCGGGTTAAGCAGCTACAGTACGGATTCGCTAGAGGGATTGAAACTTTCACTGAACTAAACCCGGGCAACGCCGGGTTAAGCAGTGTTTTGTTGCTTTTTCGCTAGAGGATTGAAACACCCAAAACGCAGGGTTAAGCAGTTTCGCGTCCCCCGTTTCGACCGCTACCATGGTGTCCCGGCCGAAAACCTCCGAAACCCGGGCAACGCCGGGTACACCAGCTAGTAAATGAATATATGCAAATGTTATACCAGAAATGTCTGTGGTTGCTTGTAGACATACAGAAATTATGATCACTGTCTTTGAACTGATGAAACGTCATATAATTAATCGGTAAGATTTGCTTGCTTTAGTAAATAGTGAATTGCTAATAACAGTTTCAATAGGAAAGTAACACAACTAGAGACATTTGTACATCTTATTTGGTCGCTTAATTATAATATTCGCATGAATGGGCGCTATAGGAGCGGGCTTTAGGAAGTCGGTTCTGTTGGAAAATTATGGTGGGTTAGGTTCGTATGTAAAGGATAATGACTTGTGCATAGCATTTGCTATCTAAGTAGACGCCAGTATAATTGCAAGCTTTGAGCCAGAAAGTTTGTACAATCATGTAAATGCCTGTTCCAGATGTAAACCATACGGTGATCAGAGAGTCTGAAAGGTCTGGAAGGTACTTAGAATCCCGAGATAATTATTGAAGTGGACGGCTTTGGAGCGCGGTGGTCTCTAAGGAATAGCGTGTATATAAAGTCGCTAACTAATGCACCGTAGAATGTAGGCCTAAATAATTCTGGTCGGCGTTTAAGAGGTGGAACAGATATATTAACCCTCAGAGGCCAACCTGGGGTGAATTTTTCACCCCACTGTCAGTATTTGCGCTGAATTTTTTACAGCTTTGGAGTTATGCCGTGCGCCTTTGTGTATCTGTTCATAGATGACTTTTGCTTAAATCCATATATTTTGTCTTACTTATTTTGGATGAATGGTCACGTGACTGACGTCATACCGTGGCCATTTTTATTGGTAATTTGTGTGAAAGATGTCTCGACGGTTTTCTGCTGCTAATGCTGCTAAACTGATATCCGAATGGATTGAAAATGATGACAAAAATGAGGATAATGTAGAGTTTGATGATAGTAGTGATGTCTCGGGCGCAATTGCAGTAACGGGGTCGATTGGTATCGCTAAATGCAGGCGCGTATACACTGACTATAGATGCCGAGAGATCACTTTCGTATTTACCGTTTAACGATTAAAATATAACTAAAACTAGAAGCGGGATCAACGATTAAAATGTAAAATAAATTAAAAGCAGGATCAACGATTAAAATGTAACTAACAGTAGAAGCGGGATCAGCGATTAAAATGTAAAATAAATTAGAAGTGTAGCATAAGAGAAATTGACTCCGACTTATACTCTGCCGTCTTTCAAGCGGCCAAAGATACTAAATATTACCCGATACCAATCAACCCCGTTACTGCAATTACGCCATGTCTCGGAGCTAGATAATGTTGAAATCGATGATGGTTGCGAGGATAATGATGTAGATAGCGATATACTGAGTGACGCTGAAAGGCCTACATCAAAAGTGCTAAAATATGTTTCGCAAGTGATGCGAAATGTCAACTAATAAAAACATAGGCCTATAAGGAAAACACAAAAATAACTTATAAGACGCGCAAACATATATAGGTATATTCAAACATTTAAACCTACTCTAGCTCACTGTTTCAAACAAACTATAATGCATAGTCTAAGCTACAAAGTCTGGTACAAAATCCATAACAACACAACTCGAACAATTTTATCAATAACCTGAACATTATAACAACCAAAGCAATCATGTATCATGTTAAATCACGTTATTTTACAGCGGAAACAAATTACTATATCGCATAAAGCTTATAATTATAGTTATGATGGTAACTTAATCAACACATGTATCAAAACAGAATCAAACGGTTTGCTCTTAGGAACAGTTCATATGTGTGTGTTTGTGTGTGCGTGTGAGTGGGTGTGCGTGCGTATGCTATTGCCTTTCAACCGCGAAGGTAGGTAATAGCTATGGTTAAATTAGTGGTGAACCATCTGAAGCTGCGGTGGGGAGCGAGCAAGTGCATCTGGGACATCAGAAGATAGAGGAAGAGGAAGAGGAACTCTGGACCACATATGTTAAGAGTAATGGCATAAATGCTTATGAGTGCCAATCAAATGTCTATGGCTAAGTGACGGTCATATGTAGGCCTAAATGTAATGCGTTGCTTGAGGATGCAATGTAATGTACTGTTAGACTGTCTTTGAGAAGGTACCGGCCCGCTATTCCGGGGGTCCGCTATTCCGGGGGTCCGCTATTCCGGGGGTCGCTATTCCGGGGATCCGCCGGAATATACATACCTACAACATACATACATGCATACATATATACATACATGCATACAAACATGCATGCATACATACATACATCCATGCAGATATACATACATGCATACATACATGTACATATATGTACATACATGCATACATACATGTATGTATGTATGTATGCATACATGCATACATACATATTTGTATGCATACATACATACACGCATACATTCATACATGCATGCATGGATGTATGTATGCATGTATGTATGTATGCATGCATGTTTGTATGCATTGGATGTATGTATGTATGTATGCATGTATGTATGTTGTATGTATGCATATTCCGGCGGATCCCCGGAATAGCGGACCCCCGGAATAGTGGACCTGAACCCTTTGAGAATACGTGTCGATATGCTTGAAGCCATAGTGGCCATCATCTATATAACTACTACAGAGAATAAGTCTTGAAGTTAAATATAAATAAATAAAATAATGTATGAAGTTAAACGTTGATAAGCTGTCGCTGTCTGTCTAAGGTGATCAGCGTAATGTAATGTATTTGGCGGTAGGAGCCTTTGGTCGGTACCCACTTGCAGAGAGCCTAACTGATGAAAGAGAATGCCGTAATAGGCATGGTTGATGATGACCTCAATGTCGTGTGAAGAGGCGCTGTGTTTTACCCCGCGAGGTAGGTATTCATGTCCGGACAATCTTGCGTATTCAACAATATAAGCGCTCTTTCCTATTCACTCTTGTGGTTCCCTAGCATATTCCACAGTCGTAGGCCTATTTTGGGCTGGTGACGGACTATCGCAAGAGGTGAATAATACTCCCTATAAAGCATTGTAGTATGCTGTAGTTTCTCCGGGAGGGTAATTAATCGTAATGTCATTAAATAAGCTCTCTGTGGCTTTCAGTGGGCTACCAGACTGGCAGGTCAATTATCGGCTGCATCCACAGGTGATTGTGGGTGTCTCTTAAACCTTTATGGTGTGTCACGTTTTCATTGTTTACCCATCATTGTTCGATGGATGTGGAATTCTCGCTTGAGACAGTCTGTGACGTCAGTTTCAGGTATCCAAGATGGCGGCTGAGATGGACCTTTCCAGATAACTCTGTAAAATATTAATAAATTTCATTCGAGTCAAACGATCTGTTTGGTGCCACTGATTGGCAGTGTTGGTCGACCCACTAGGAGTGTGTGGATCATTGTCGGCTGACGGAGCAGACTAAGAGTCCGTTTCTGGCTCCACGTAATCACGGGGGTCAATATAGGGTTTCAGTCTATCTGCGTTCACATGATGTGTTAATTCTTTGTTAGTGTGGGCGAGTCGAAGCATGTAAGTGTGCTAAGCTACCTTTGATATGATGTAATAAGGACCTGTAAATTTCCTATAAAGTGTGGGCCTCTGTCCGCGCGGGACTACTGGGTTGAAAACAGATACCAGGTCTCCTGGAGAGAAATGCATACATACATATTTGTATGTGTGTACTGGGTGTTTTAGTGCCAACGTCATAGTTTTGCGTGATTGCAACTCAAGCGTGCTTTCGAGTGCCGTTTTCCTCGCTGCCTCTAACGTCCGGGTAACTCGTTTCACGTACTCGCTGATCGTATAGCTTTCGTCAGTTAGCGCCATCTGGAGGTCGACCGGAAAAGTAATTTATTTTCCGAACATGAGGAAGAATGGACTATAGCCTAGATTTGCACTAGTCATTGCTCTGAAACTAAACATGATTGCAGGGATGAAGTCTGCCCAATCTTCTGGGTGTTTGCAACTAAGCCTTAATGCTTGCCAAATCGATCGGTTGTACCGCTCGCAAGCCCCGTTGCACTTCGGATTATAGGAAGCAGTGTGAATTCGTTTGACACCTAAGAGTTTCGATAATTCAGAGACAATGCTGCTCATGAAATTTGGTCCTCTGTCACTTAGCAAAGTTTTCGGAGGGCCATAACGGGTAAATATTTTGCGAAACAAGGCTTGAGCGATGGTTTGTGCACTTTGGTATTTCAAAGGTATGGCCTCAGGAAAACGAGTTAAACTCTCAACACACAGGAGAATGTAACTGAAGCCTTCTTTGCTGCGTGGGAGTTGTAGAATATCAACTGCCCAAGGACCAAAAATCTGTTTACGTTCCAACGGCCTTAATGGTGCTTTACTAAGGTTTGCAGGGTATTTGCATTGTTGGCAGTTTTGGCAAGAAGCAATATGTTGTTGAACATCGGCGTACGTATTCTTCCAGAAGTATTTCCGTCGAATCGATAGGTAGCAGCGATGGAATCCTGGGTGGGTGGATTCTTCGTGAAAACCATTGAGTATGCGTTGCCGTAGGGATTTCGGAACCACTTGCTAATTTATGTGGCTCCTTGATGAACCCTTAGATCGCGGTTGGAAATAGGGATATAGCAATCCGCTATCTATCGTATACTCTGTGGATTCAATCACTATGCGACGAGCCTCTTTGTCGTTGTCAGGTAATTCACCTTGCTCTAGATCAGCTTTTCTGGGTCGCGACCCACTTGTGAATATCTTGGCAGTCCTGATACCCATTGTGCAAAATTAAGCATTGTGTACTAAAATTTGCTTCGTAAATTGGTATCTAAATATGCGAATTTACGTACAGCGTTTAGAAATTTAAAGCATTAAAGGAAATTTAGGTAAAAACAGTTTACAATTTATTGCAATCTAGTCAAATGTTGTTGCTGCAAAAAATAAATGTCTCTCTAAAAATTGGGCGACCCACTTGCCAGAGCTTCGCGACCCACTTTTTGGTCGCGACCCACAGTTTGGGAAACACTGCTCTAGATAACGAATCATTGGAGCTTGCTATCTCCAGTAGAGTGGTTTCGTCTTCTGGTGGCGATACTAATTCGACTTCCATTATGACATTTATGTCGGCCGGCTGTGTGTTGTCAGTTATATTAGCAAGGATGTGCTCTTCATCTCTGTTAATCGTGTCTGTGCTTGGTGGGTACGGACGTCTGGAAAGAGCATCAGCATTAACGTTGGTTTTTCCGCTTTTGTACTCAATCTTATAATTATAGCCTTGCAATGCAATCGACCATCTTAGGAGTCTGCCTGTTGTTGATGTTTTCAAAGTTTGCAGGAATTTAAGGCTAAGATGGTCATTGTACACGGTAAAGAATGAGTTGGCTAGGCAACCGTTAAATTCTCTAACAGCCTGAACTAATGACAAACACTCTAACTCTGTAATCGAGTAAGAGCGCTCGCATGAAGTTAATGAACGACCGCCATAGCTAATTGGATGCTCCTTGCCTGACTCATCTTCTTGAACCAGTACATACCCTATGTCTACAGAACTTGCATCGCAATTAATTACGGAGGGTTTGCGCATATCTGGATAGACAAGTACAGGAGTAGAACTGAATGCCTGCTTCAGTTTAGTAAACGCTGCTTCGCATTCCTCATCCCAGACAAATTCCATGTCTTTCCTTAGCAAGCGGTTTAATGGGTTGGCAATGATGGAGAAGCCCTGTATGAATTTCCGATAGTATCCTGCCAGTCCAAGGAATGCTCTAATTTCCTTATGACATGTGGGACGTGGGTAAGTCTGAATAACATCGATTTTTGACTTGTCTACTTCCATACCCTTTGATGATAACACATGTCCTAAGTATAGAATTTTGGAAAGCCGAAACGACATTAATCGGGATGGAGTTTGAGATTAGAGTCTTTCAACCTTTGGAAGACTTCCTGCAGATGTTTTAGATGGTTATCAAAATTCTGGATGTAAATTAGGATGTTGTCCAAATAACAGAGTACCGATTTGAAATGCATGTTCTGGAATACTCGAGCCATTAGACACTGAAATGTGCTTGGACTATTCATTAGGCCATATGGCATTTTTAGATACTGATATTGACGAGAATGAATAACAAATGATGACTTCTCTTTGGTTAATGGGTCCTAAGGGATCTGGTGGTAGCCACTTCGGAGATCGAGCAACCTGAAGTAGTTAGGCTTCGCATCAGACATAGCATCAAAGATATCAGTCAGCTGAGGTAATGGAAAGCTAATTGGTTTAGTAACAGAACTAAGCTTGCGGTAGTCTACACAGAAGCGTACTTGTCCATTACGCTCTCTGACTAAAACCACAGGCGAGGCCCACATTAAGCTGCTGGGTTCAATTATATCAATTCAATATTCGTTTACTTGATAAATACAGGATGTCACAGACGCAACTTGTTTACATTTTCATTAAAATAGCGGCAAGCATCTGGTCTACTTGAGAATCAATCTCCTTCTTAGCTGCCGGGGAATATCTGTAAGATCGTTGGCGGATGGGTGTCGGACTGTCTGTGTGAATGGAATGCTGTATGTAGTTTGTTCCCTGTAAATCAGAGAGCGATTTAGAGAAAATGTTTATATTAGTCTGGAGAAGCTCTTCGAGCAGAATATTTTCGTCTTCAGACAGATTATCCGACTTGTAGCACAAACCGATCTCGTCTAATGAGGTAGGTTGTGGTGGAGCGCTACATGAATTTCTCAGATCAGCATCTAGTGAGTAGTTCTGTGTGGTCGTTGTTGGTGTCGTGGTTGATTGCATGTTTGCGGTGTTTTGTGGTCCAGAATCTGTTAATACTGCGAGAGTATGTGGGTATATTGGCTCTAAAGTGGCCAATGCTTTAGGGCGTGGCAACCAGATCACCTGATTTGTGGGATTTAGGATCTTACACGCAGCTGTGGTCTGACTTGAATCAATGGCGCTGCGGGCACAAATGAATTTCTGGCCTCGAGTAATTGGAAAAGGTTCACATATTGAAAGCTCACTGGAATGACTTGTTGGTTGTAAGATTAGTATGATTGTCTCAGAAAAGGGAGGTAAGATTGTAGCCCGTAGTGTACAGACATAATTAGTTAATCGGCTTTCTTGGGATGTAGAGAGGTTAGCTGCAGTCAAGTTGTTAAGGAAAGTAGCCATGCGATTTGCAAAACAACTTGAGCCCTGTTGGCTTCAAGAAAATCCAAACCTAAAATCAAACTGTAGCCAATGTCCGGTAAAATCAAAAATTCGCATGGCATAGATAAGCCATTGATTTTGATGCACAATCTGCTATCCGTAGCACGGCGACTGAACGACCATCAGCAACATAGACATTCTTTGTTTCATCAGGTTTAAAATTCTGCTGAGGAATCTTTAGTCTTTTTACAACCTGAGCAGAAATTACAGAGCGGCTAGCCCCCGAGTCCAAAAGTGCTTGGAAATTCTGATTTTTAATTTGAACCGAAATGGTATTTCGGGTCATATTGATTTGATTAGTCTGGCTGTATATCCCGTCCGCCTGAGATCTGCGGGCGGGTGCGCGTCCCTAGTGGGAATAGAATTGGCCCCTTGCTGCCCTGCAAACGCTCTGGATATGACCCCTTTTACCACAATAGAAATGTGTCAAACCTTTAGCTCTACAAGACCCCTGAGGGCCATGCTTACCCCCACAGTTTCCGCAGGTAGGCGCAGAGTAGTTCTGCATCGGTCGCCAGGTGGCTTGTTGTCGTCTCTGTTTTGGTTGTTGTTGTGTGACAGAAGATGAAGCGTAGTCGTGGAAGGGTTGGCGAGGTGGTTGATGTTGTCGCGACGAAGACACGGCGTGATCGTCGAATTGTTGTCGGTGTGGTTGATACTGTTGCGACGGAGGTAGGGCGTAGTCATGGGACTGCTGTCTCGGTTGTTGAACGGGAGGGTGGGAAAATGACACTCGATGCGGTGTGGGCGATCGGGAACGCTGTCGGGCTGAGTTGAGGGCAGCTACGCTAGTGAGCTGCAGCTGCTTCAGCTCCTCTTTGACCGCGGCCAGCTCTCTGACCGTCTCTTGTAGGTGTAGCTCCGCGTCCTGGGCGTCCTCTTGTGACACTTCGGTCAGACGGCCCCATTTTCGGATGTAATCGATTGTTGAATGACCTGTTATCGTATATTGGAGCGCAGACCGTTGGTAGCGACTAAGTAAGTTTGTTCAGCGCTTACGTCTAATTTCTGTGCTGCCTGCTGCACTGTAGTCAGTAGTCTGCTTGAGGCAGCTGTTTCATCTGCCACAACTCGGCCGCTCGCTTCCAGGCGTCAGACACCGTTGGGCCGTAGCGGTCCCTGAGGGCCTGTATCAGGTCAAGAAAACTTTGACGAGTGCCGCGTGGCTGTGTGTTATACTACATGGCGGCACCGTCCTTTAGCAGCAGTGGCAACGCGGCGAGCTTGGATTCCTCGTCCATCTTACGGAGCGTCGACAAAAAGAGTTCAAAGTTTTCTAAGAACTCTAGCACGTCCTCATGATGGCGTCCGGTGAATGGTGACGGAACCAAGCTGGAAGGATTGCTAGCCATTTCTGTCTCGGAGTCGTAATCAACGACGACGTCTGGCGGTGATGATGGTGGATTGGAGGAAGTGTCGGCAGCGTTGTCAGGAGCAATGTAAGGTAGCGGTGAGATAGGCAGAAGAGGTGAAGTAGGCCTGAATAGGATCGGTAATGGTGATGATAAAGTCGCGTCTGACAGAGAAGAATGTGCAATGGGTGTAGACGGAATTTCCTTAACAGTTCGAAGGTAGTAGCGCCCGATTGTTCTGTTCTCTGGTTGGCTCATCGGTTGTCGTGATGGAAGGTGCTGTTCTGGAGACGATGTTGATAGACGTGTCGGATGCTGCTGCAGACGTCGCTGTGCGAGAGGTACGGTCGATTCGGTTCTCCGCCAAGTTGTAGCGTGGCTACTTGATGAGGAGGTTGATGTATGTAGTAGGAGAGCATGTAGGGTAAGGTAGTTAACGCTCGTGTCTGTAGTAGATCGGTTTGTGTCGTACGTTATCGCCGCGTTTCTAGGACGACCGGCGCTCGACGACCAGCTCGGCCCCAGGCCGATGGCCCGAAGAAAGACTCAGCAGCAGTTCATACGTTTATTCACGCTTACAATTACGCCGATAACCTTCTACTATTACTCGTGACAACTCTATCCTCTCTCTCTTCTCTCTACATGTTAAGCTCGATCTCTATTTATACTGTCGAGTCCGTCGGTCTGGTTGCTCACTTCGTCGCAGAGCTGTGTCTGTTCATCCCTCTCTCTGTCTCTGTCCGTATTCGTCCTCGTCCTTCTGTATGTTCCTGTACACGTGGCATCTGGTCAGTTGGTCAGTGGGCTCGCTCTTCAGACTAATCGGTGATTTCGTGGTCTGGAATCGGTGCATGGATTTGTCAGTCTGTGTGGTACCAATTAATTAGCCGTGTCATTGAGTGCATGTCTTCCAATGATACGTTGTTGCCATAGCAGTTAACCACTATATATATATATATATATATATATATATATATATATATATATAATCGATTATTTGCTTTGAATAGCATAGCACAAATTAATACAACAAATAAAAAAATATATTTATTTATGAGTTTCAATCAAAAAATAATAGATTTCCTAGTCTCTGAAAGGTTTTCGCCAATCTTAAACAGCTTTTTACTTGATGACATTTAATCTGGACGATGTTTGAAGCGTTTATCAAGATTTTAAATCGGCCAATCTGGAACCAGAACTTCTGAAAACAAACCAAGCATCATTTATGTATAGTAAGTAAAACAAAGCCAGAAGAAAACAATTGACACTGAACACAATTCTGCAAGTATCATCGCCATTGGTATATATAGTGTAGTCTGCACTATTTTGCTTTCACACCTTTCTGAAGCTGTAGAAGTTTATGTTGAAGAAAACAGAGTATCATTTGCTCAAAAGGAAGATTAGGTATGAGTTTCTTAAATTCGAACACTGCGTCAGACATTGAGTTACAATAATCGATCAGACATCTCACTTTTAAATATCTTGCCAGGAAATGTCTTCCAAGAAAATAATGGCATTTCATAATATAATCCTCAAGAAGAACTTTGCAAACCAAAACCTTGCCAGAATGAATCTTTCGGATAAAAAATTGGTTGATTGCCGTTTTAAAAATTTCTTCAGTTTTCGACAAATCATATAGAGACGTTAAATAACAGAACAGTGTGTGAAATCCAAGCAAATATCGGACTTCACCATCGAAAAAACAGTCAAGCGGTGGCAACACCATTATATTGGCAAATCCAAGTTCCTTCAAGTCCCTCTGTAGATCTGGCTCGTCGAGAATTCGTTCACACAATAGCAAGACTTCTGGAAATTTACGACACTTGTACAGATACGCAGCACGGTAACAGTCAGCTGTATTACAGTGAATGTCAAAGTCCTTGCAGATCGAATTGTAAAATGATGTCATATTTTCTAAGGAATATTCCATCAGCAACTGAATAATTTCTTCGTCTTCTTTTCGCAAAGCGCTTTCAATGGGAGCTTCTAATTTATTCAATGGATTGGTTCTTTGATAAACGCGTAAAACACTTTTCCTTTTGGTCGATAATGTGGAAAACTTCCGATTAGTAATACTCAATAAAATTGAATCCAAAGGATATATTGAAACCCGAAAATAATATTTCAATCCTAAAGCACAAGCTGTGCTTTCAATTGACGATATTGTTAAATAATAAGCAAACACCTCAGGTGTAAGACGTAGATCTAGAAAGAACCGCCTTCTAGTGTAATGCAGAGAAGCGTCTCTAGTCTTCCTGAAAATCAAATAAAATCCAATTATGGTAGAAATGTCTTTAATATACATCAAACAGCCTGCATTTAATGTTTCCGTATCCTCTTTGTCAGGCTTTTCATCCATGATAACTGTCGAGCAAAGATCTATAACAAGTTGATATTCTGAAGCGGCAAAATGAAGAGCCGCCACGTACGCCAGTGTCACCTTTGCTTTGTTTGTTT
Source organism: Allolobophora icterica (assembly GCA_963556255.1). Taxonomy (NCBI): domain Eukaryota; kingdom Metazoa; phylum Annelida; class Clitellata; order Crassiclitellata; family Lumbricidae; genus Allolobophora; species Allolobophora icterica. Next base: position 4,477,467 of record OY744610.1, on the reverse strand, counting down.
CATTGCCCTGACATTGCAGAGCTTTAATGAGAAGTCTTTTTGAAATTTCATACACAACTTGAAATTCTAGATTTTCATTTGATTCAGTCAGATTTTCCATCAGGTCCTGAGCTTTTATGAAATGCGATTGGTTCCCATTAACACCAGAGTTCAATGGTCTCGATAAGTTGTGGTGCTTGGATCTAAAACATCTTGGTTTAAACAAAACTTCCCTGATTATGTCAACAAAACATTCGCTGTCATAGTGCATTTCTTTAGAGTCTATCAAATGGACAGCGTGCAACATCCGCAGCATGGAACCATAAAACCAATAGCATGACTCTGTCTCTGCGATTGGCCGCACCTCGAATGTATTCGCAACTAAGAAAGCGAATCTCAACACATTTTCGCGAAAATCGAAATATCTTTTAAAATATGTCAATTTGCATTCATTCCTGATTGTGTCATGTGCATTTTCAACATCAACCGAGAACCTGGGCGATACATAGAAGTCCATAGCTTCTGATTTACTTGCCTTCATGGCTTCACAGGTGTGCAACATATGCTCACGGACACAGCTTGAGACATCAAGAGTGCATTTTGCATCAACTGCATAAAGAAAACTTGGCTTCATATAATGCTCTATAAACCAAAGGCTCAGAATGTCGGAATTGTTATAATAAATCAAACTTTTAGCAGTTTCGTCAACGATCTTCTGGTTAAAGTGTTCATGAAACAGATTTGCCTGAGGAAGAAAATAGTTTGGACATCTTGTCTCCTTTAACCATTTCGAAAGTTTCTCAAATAAATTGCTGCATATTTTAATAACAGACAAGGAATTCCACCATTCTGGTGACATCGGTTCACAAGACCACAACATAAGTGTTTTAAAATGGTATGTACAGAGAACTTCGTCTTCCTTTTGACATTCTTTCTTGATAAGTTCTCTTTTTGCAAAGAATCTGAGCATATGATAGACAATCTGCTGAACTGGAGTCCAGCTCTGAAGTAAAATGACTTCCGCAACTGAAAATGACAGCCTGCACTGGTATACGTCATTTCTGCATGAAGGATGTTTTGCAAGTACAACATGACAGCCATTCTGTACAACCTCGTTGATGATGGCAGTCGTAGGCCATCCATAGATTCTTTTTCGATTAGGCCAATCTTTTGCTTGGTTTGGCCACTGTGGGCACCATATGGATACAACTTCGTCAAATGAATGTAGATTCATGTATGACACCCTACCCGCCGGACCAACCTTGGACCATCTTTCATTATTTTCACCTGTGCCAAAACCATCAATTTCGGTTGTTTTTAGGATTCTTTGGACGCTAGCCAGAATGAATTCAAAGGTTTTGCGTTCCCAGTTATATCTCATTTGTCCCAGAAAGCGAAGTTGTACAAAAGCTGGATAATCAAGGTATGGTTCCATCAAGAAACAGTCTATTGTATCAGCAATACGACGGACATCATATGGCAATTCTGGCTTTTCGTCTGTAAAGGCCAGTGCATGTTCAATCGCCACTAAGTAATCAAGGTCGCCGATGCATAAATGTAACGGTTGAATGAAGAACTCAGCACAGCTGCCACATACAATAGGATACCCTCTCCAGCGGATGGAACCTTCAAAATGTATTCGCTCAAAAATGTTTGTGTTGGACTTCGGCATCATTCGACATGTACGGACAATGAATTCCGACACGCTTTCGTCCATTGCTGCAACCACAGAAGAACTATTTGTATTCGTCATCATCATGATCATGTTTCTGTTATAGTTGGGCACCTGTATCTGATGATTAAAACATCAATAGATGGCGATGCGTTACTCTCCTTGCTCAGTAACCGTCTCCGAGGAAGCTCAAACATGAACTCAATTCAATCGGCCACCCATTCACACAACGCTCATACTTACATAATTATGTATTACGTGTAGGACGTTATATATGTAACTGGGTATGTACGAAGGTTTATATGCATTTGCAGCTATGCTCGTATCTTTATGAATTGAGGAAGTCTTCACCAATGGTATCACGTAAAAACTCAGATCAACCAAAGAACTATCATCCACGATTAACAGTTGCCGCGCAACAGTGACACTCATGAGTCGAATACTCGAAACAACACGTTGCTCTCACCGACCGATTACTCCAAGGCTAGCTGTGGATTTTACTGCATACACAATATCGGATACTGTCAGAAGAAAACATATTACTACTTATCTCCTCACAGGCTTTAAAAAACCGTAATCGTAATCGCAATCGTAATCTCCATATTTCTAAAGCGCCACTTGAAGGCCAAGCGCAGGACACCAGCCTATTCACGAGCACTATATCAAATCAGAGGGTGTTTCCAAAGAGTAATCCAATAGAAGACTGAGTCCAGTTTCCAGAAGGCCAAATCAAATCAGAGGGGGTTTTCATAGAATAGTCCAAAGAGGTCCGAGTCTGGCTTCCACAAGGCCAAATCAAATCAGAGGGGGTTTCAAAAGAACAGCCCAAAAGAATTCCGAGTCGGGTTTCCAGTGGTCCAGATCGAGAGAGATGGCAGAGCGGCTGTCAAGGTGGGTTTCGTTTTGGGCGAGAATAATTGGAAGGCGTAGGATCAGATGAGTCAGGGTAGGAGCACTTGAAAAGGTGAGACTTCAATTTTGAGTGGAAAGTACGGGGGATGATAAATAGAGGAACATGAGGAGGATGGAGGACGGGTTGCAATGATGACGGCGGATGGGAGAATCTGCGGAATTCAGTGGCAGATCATTCCAGAGACGTGGTGCTGTGTTGTATATGGCTCGTTTGGAAAACTTGAGATGAGTAGTGACTGGTGGAAGAGAAAGATTGAGATAGGACGTGGATCGGGTGGAGCGGGATTCCTGTATGGTGAAGAGTTCGCGGCGGTACTCGGGCTGGGAATATTGTAGGAAGTTGTAGCTTAGTGAAAGGACTTTGAAAAGAATTCGCTCTGGGTTTTTGAGCCAATGGGGTGATTTGAGATGGGGTGATATGATGATGTTTGGGCGTTCTAGTGACAGCCCTGGCTAATGAGTTTTGAATAAGTTTGAGAGGCTTGATTTGGGTGGATTCGCAGTTGAGGAAGAGGGAATTGCAATAGTCAAGCTTGAATGAACAATGGAGGTAGCAATGGCGGAGGCAGTGTCAAGGTCGAGCATGGGTCGGATGCGTCGGAGGTCACGAATGTGCATGAAACAGGAGGGAGAGAGGTTGGAAATGTGGCTAGAGAAAGAGAGCTGTGGATCAAAATAATACTAAGATTGCGGACGGGGGAGTCATGTAAACATACATACAACATATATACATACATAGATACATACATACATACACACATGCATACATACAACATTTTATATACATACATAGATACATAGATACATACGTACATACAATGTCATACATACATACATCGTCCTTCAGAAATTCCTGCCTTCTCCGCAAATGAATTCTTGACTATGCTCACGGAAAAGACTGACCGACTCAGAGCCTCCACATCAGATGCTCCTCCACCGACGTTTACCACAACGTCTTCTGCTTTTGACGATTTCCGACCCATATTGGACTCGGACCTTCGTACAGTTCTTTCATCAGTTAATTTAAATTCTTGTGAATTAGATCCTCTTCCCCCTTTCATTCTTAGTGACATTTTAGATGATTTTGCTCCATTTCTGCTTTATCTCTTTAATAGGTCCCTCTCTGAAGGTTGTGTCCCCGCCTCGCAAAAGCGGGCCATTGTTTTCCCCTCACTCAAGAAGCCCAATCTTGACACAAACCTCTGCCAAAACTACCGTCCAATCTCTAATCTATCATTTCTATCTAAAACCCTTGAACGCCTTGTCTCTCTTCAACTTCTTCCCTATCTGGAACAATCTGGGCTTCTACCTCCCTTTCAGTCAGGTTTTAGGGCTCACCACTCCACTGAAACTGCCCTCCTTTCCTTGCTTTCTGAAATTTATTCAGCTGTTGATAGGTCCGAACTCACCCTTCTGGCACTATATGATGTCTCTGCAGCCTTTGACATGGTGGACCACACCATTCTTCTACAGCGTCTTGAGACCTCTTGTGGTCTGAAGGGCCCCCCTCTCCAGTGGTTCCGGTCATACCTGTCTGATCGCACTCAGATGGTTATCTCTGGTGAATCTAGAACTCTGTGGGTCCCTATTAAACTCGGTGTTCCGCAGGGCTCTGTTCTGGGCCCTCTCCTCTTTATTTTGTACACGGCTGGTATCCCCTCTCTCTTCCCCATCCATGGGGCTTCAGGCCATCTCTTTGCTGACGATGTCCAGGCTTATGTCCATGGGCCTCCTTCCTCTCAACTTCTTCTTGTTCAGCGCATCGAAGCTCTTTCTCGTGATCTTCAAACCTGGATGTCTTGCAATCGCCTCTCCCTCAATTCGTCAAAAACCCAGTTTATCTGGTTTGGCACTCCTCAGCAACTTAAAAAACTCGACTTTGCTGTGCTGTCTCAAAGGTTTCCGCTTTTCACTTTCTCGTCTAGCGTTCGTGATCTAGGAGTGACCCTTGACAATTCTCTCACCTTTACTGAACACATTTCCAAACTCACTCGCACTTCCTATTTTCACCTAAGGCGCCTTAGAGCTATCCGTCGCTCTCTGTCATCTCCAATTTTCACTTCAATTGTCCATGCATTTGTCTGCTCTAGACTTGACTACTGCAATTCCCTCCTCATTGGTCTTCCCAAAGTCCGTCTTGCTCCTCTTCAGTCCGTTCTCAATGCTGCTGCTAGATTAATTGCCCGTCTTCCTCGATTCTCTCATATCACCACCTTTATGGCAGAAGAACTCCACTGGCTCCCGCTTTCTGCCCGCATCCAATTTAAGGTCCTCATCCTTGTCTCTAAGGCTCAGCTTGGTTTCGCTCCAAAATATTTATGTGACTTATTTCATCGCCCTCACTCTGCGGCTTCTCTTCGTCCTCTTCGTTCATCTGACCGTTTGGACCTCCTCGTTCCCCGTGTCAGGACTTCACTGGCTCAATCTAGGTCGTTTGCTTCCATTGGCCCTGCTCTTTGGAATGGGCTTCCTCCGTTTGTTCGTTCTTCTATTCTCTCAGGTAGCGTCTCTTCCTCTTTTACCTTTCTTAAAACTTGCTTTTTCTCTCGGGGTCTATCGCACTGGGAGCGCTTCTGAATGGCCCTCCCGCTAGAAGCGCTTTATAAATATCCGAATACAATACAATACAATACAATACATACATACATACATACATACATACATACATACATACATACATACATACATACGCACGTACATACATACATGCATGCTTGCATACAAACATACATGCATACATACGTGCATACATACATACATAGTATCCCGTCCTTTGCGCGCACGACAACTGCGCGCCGTCAATTGCGCACCGTCAATTGCGCGCTGCAAAAAACATGCTCGCCAAATGCGCGCCGTCGAAAGCGCGCAGCATAGACTATTATTATTGTCCACTTGAATGATAAACTTCAAACCATTTCCCACCTCGATTGTTTAAATTTGTGTAATAATTATTAATTTGCATACACTAATAATGTGTGTGCTCACTAGAAGACGGTGACTTAATATACCGTTTGTCAATTAAAAATATGGATTATTTTTTGAAAATGAATCTAGTATCGACTAACCAGTACGGCTTTCAAATAGAGAGTGACCCGGGGAGAGAATCTCGTCCCCATCCCTACCCGCATCAAGTAAGTCCTCCCCATCCCCATCCCCGCATGTTTTTTCGCCATCCCCGTCCCATCCCAACAGGTTTTCCCCATTCAGTCCCCATCCCCTCCCCATCCCCGCAGGAACAACATCACATTCCCCGCAAAATTTTTTTCACTAATTAAAATAAAAAAAACAGTTATTCGCTTAGAAAGCTATATGTATTGCTGATTGAATAAGCAAAAACACACACATAAAAGCAGATTATCATCGAAAGTTTGTATTAACCAAGTCTTTACTATTTCTGACTAGTTAACAGCTTCAGGAAATACAAAAACCTCATGGTTAGAAGCAATAAAATTAAATTTATGTAAGCCCTATTTGCATGTTTTTCACTTTTTCAGATGTTGTTTGGGAAATGAGTTTAATTTAATCAGCATTATTTAGGCTATTTAGTGCTGCGTCATATTCGTTTCGAGCAAGATTTTAATCCTGAATTTTAGGAGATATCATGCCATTAGATTAAACTGGCTTCATGTTAGGGTTTGGAGTCTTTGCAGTCTTGACCCTTTGGCGTTAAGGTTATTATTAGTAACACGCAATGCTACTTTAGAAATATACTAATAATGTTCCATAGTTCTAGTCCGTGAAATTGTTATTCTTGATGTATATCTCTGGAGCACATGTCCACTATAGTAATTTGCTAAAGCATACATGTCAACAGAAGATACGGTCTTTTGAAGAGGTCATCTGGTCGACCTTTGGGTTCGAGCCAGTTCGTCTGATTTGAAAACAGTAGGCGGGTTGAAAATCGATCTCGCTGGATCGAGTAGGCGAGCGATGCGCGGTCGACCTTGGGAGCTTTTGTGTACAGCGTATTTTATGTATCGTATTCGTTCGTATAGCTGCATATAATAATGATCTAGCAGGCCTATCTCAATTCAGTGCTGTTATACGTCCTGCATCATAGTTGTAATAAGTTTTAGAGTGCCAATTGGCTATAATTAATGATTACAGTAACAGTATTACTGTATTCCAGGAAAGAAGTAATCGAACCCAGTGAATCACTTATTTCAAAATTTTCTTATGAACAGTACTGAAAAAGATTAATGGAAGCTGCACAATAACAACAAATTAAATAATCACATTTACTGTAACATTATCACTAGTGTTTTCGCATCACACATTAACAAATTCAATCACTGTCACTGTCAGTGGGTGGCATTGTGGGCCATGCCATAATATTTCATTCTGTCATGTCAATGTCACCTGCTCCAAAATCGTCATCACTTGAGTCTGAATGATCTGTTTCATGATCAGAACTGCCATTGGCATCCTCATCAGACTGAAGTGGGTCATCATCACCAGATTCGGATAGCAAGTCATCAGGCTGCTCGAGATTGCTGCCACCTATGCTGGTGGATGGGAACAGGCACCGCTATTGATGCCACTGAGAATAAACTTACGGCGACTTAACATGTATGTGTTGACTGTGTCGTATATCAAGTCTGCACGTTCTTTCTCCAACCACGCTAGGTGCTTTGCACGAATCAACAAGTCTGCCAGTGTGCTGTGGCCCATAGACAGCCTTCGATCAGACAGCATTGAAGTGAGAAAACTGAAGCACGATTCGGCGAACCCGTTACTAACTCCCATCGCCATCACCATATCAACAATGCAGCATGCAGATAGGGGACTACTTGGCAGTTCCGAACGACGGCAACGTAGTGTGCACTGCCAGACATCTGAGACAGATTTGTTGTCATAATAATAGCGCACTATGCGCCTAAGGGATTTTAGTTCAGGGGCCAGCAAGTAAGTAAATTGAAGTAATCTTAATTAGATAAATAAAATAATGGCCTGGCTCCAGGTTCATCTATCGTCTTGGAGTCTAACTCAAACTCAGCGAGCGACGACCGACTGTCACCGATGGTGAGAAATCTTCGGCTAGGCGAGTGGTAAATGGCTCGCCGGTACCTTTGCTAGGCGAGCGAGTCAGAAGAGCGATCGATCGCTCGCCTTAAATCAGACGCACTGGTTTGAGCCTCGAAGTCTGAGCCCCTCATGAATTGCCGTGTAATTTCAGCAAATTACGAAACGTCTAGATATCGTTTTTAGTTGAACTGCAATTACTTTCAAAAGAAATTCGGTCGCTTTTTTGTTTCAACAGTTTATTTATATCGCAGTTTCCATGCCGTTTAAAATGTTTTACTGAAAAACAATTTTGTTCAACACAAACAAACCGGAAACAGGAAGTAGGAAATAGAAATAGTGTAAGCCACCGATATCTATATTTACACCTAAACATAGATATGATGGTGTAAGCCTGCTGCGTCGAAAAGTGAATGGGAACTGAAACTGGAATTTAAATTAGGCCTACTTTATACTATAAAACATGTTCCCATTACCGCGGTTTCACCGCCGGCTCATTCTCCATTACCGCAATATTACCTCGACAGTAAACCCCATTACCGCGGTAAACCGACATTGCTGCCCCCAAAGATTATATTGCGCAAAGCGACTATCGCAATGTAATAATAACCTGCGGAAAACATGGAAAGTAATAATAATAATAATAATAATAATAATAATAATAATAATAATAATAATAATAATAATAATAATAATAATAATAATAATAATAATAATAATAATAATAATAATAATAATAATAATAATAATAATAATAATAGTGACAATTTATATGGCGCCGTAACACAGCCATATAAGGGCGCCTAAAGTAATCAAGCTCATTCTTAATTCTAATCATAAACCTGTCCTGCCTGACTCTTTTTGGTGGATGATCATGAAATTAACAACCCTAGACAAATTGCTGAAGCCTTCAACAGTTATTTCTCCAATATCGGTCCTAACCTGGCATCCACGATACATGGCTGTACCTCCGACTTCAGACAATTTATGCCCATACCCCCTCCCTGTTCATGTGAAATTCTTCCGGTAGTGCCAGAGGAGATTAAAATCACCGTGCTAAATTTGAGGGACTCTGACTCTGCTGGCCCTGACGATATAAACCCCTCTATCGTTAAACGAACTATTGACCCTAAGGCAAATATTCTTACCTCTATTTTCAACACATCCTTCAGATGTGGAATAGTCCCCAACGACTTAAAAATAGCGAAAATAATAACTGTATTCAAATCTGGTACTAGGAACAGTCTAACTAACTACCGACCGATCTCAATTCTTCCCTACTTCTCGAAGATCATTGAAAAACTCATGCAAACCCGGCTCACGACTTTCTTGGACAAGCTCAACGTCCTAACCCCGGCTCAGTTTGCTTTTAAAGCCAACCAGTCTACCTGCATGGCATTAATGGACATTCCAAACAGCATTGCCGAAGCTATGAACAAAAACACCTATTCTGTTGGCATATTCTTTGATCTCGCTAAAGCTTTTGACACGGTACGCCACTCGATCTTAACCACCAAGCTTCTCTATTACGGAGTAAGAGGAACGGCGCTGTCGTGGCTAACTGACTACTTAGCTAACAGATCTCAATATGTCACCTTTAAAAACTCATCCTCTTCCACATTGCCCATAAAATGCGAGGTCCCTCAAGGGTCAATATTAGGACCCCCACTTTTCCTTATATGTATATATGTATAAGTCGTATATATATAATATATATATATATATATATACGACTTAGCCTTCGCATCTACACTCTACAGTTTTTAAATTCATACTGTTCGCTGATTTCTCAGCGATAAATCGATTACTACCTTGTTCCATAGAGTCATCCTCGAATTAACATTGATATCCATCTGGTTGAAGACTAACAAATTATCACTCAATCTCACGAAAACAAATTTCATTATTTTTCATTCCGGACGAAAATCCCTCCGCCTTCTAACCTGACTATTTCCATTGACGCTGTCCCTATAGACTAAACCGAAACAGCGAAATTTTTAGGGGTCCAAATCGACTCTCATCTTAATTGGAAGGCGCACATCATCTCAGTATAATAATAAAAAAATGTAGGTATCTTGAAAAGAATCCGCCATTGTTTACCATCAAATATACTACTAAGCTTATATTACACTCTAATCTTCCCATATATCTCTTATTGCAATATTTCCTGGGGTGCAAACTACAAAACGACTCTGGATCCCCTATACTCATTGCAAAAATGCGCCATTCGCACAGTGTTTAACATCCACTGGAGGACCAGTACCAACCTTATTTTTCGTGACAATAAAATTTTAACTATCTACCAAATAAATATGTTCCAGTGCATTCTTTTTATGTACCGATTTCACCATAAACTACTACCAATATCAATGATTTCCTACATTGAGATGGGAACCGCGCTCCATCATTACTTGACGCGCTCTGCTTCCAATTACCGCCCTGAATTCGCCCCTGTAAAAGCCAAACTATTCTCAATTAAATGCTTGGACCCAAAGTTATGGAACGACCTGCCAGCTGAGTTGATCTCTGTCTGCCCTATCAGTAGGTTTAAGTCCTCCTTCAAATCTCACCTTAAATACTCACAATAACCACAACAACCTCCCGATAGTAGACACAAGCCATATACTAATAGCCGGATAGATTCTGCCCCTTACTCATAAAGTATCTATTATCTTCATTCCCCTGTACTACTTACCCTACAGCCTCTCACTTGAGGGTATTGAGGTTTTTATGGCTCTAACGATCTTATGTCTCAGTGCTCACCTGACTTAGCGTTACTAGATATATAAGCATAATTTGGCTGGCACAAAACAACACGCAGTGACAACCTATATCCTGCTCTTTAAAACTGCTCATAACCACTTTCTATTTCGTTACACGTTTTTTCTGATTCTGACATTCTGGTATAGTTTTTGAATATTCGTGTTCTTAGTTAGGTCATACCGGTAGTATAAGTCCTAACACACTTGGCGATATATAAATGAAACCCGTTTCTGCCTGCGATTCTTGGGGTGCCCCAATTAGCGGGACCCTCCCTTAGGGTCATCCCATTAAAACACTCCATGTATTATATTTCGTTCCGTACGTATGGTTACCGCGGTTTTACCGCGGGGAAATCCTAAATTGTGTTGTGTTTTAATAAACTTGATTGATTGATTACCGCGATATTTACCGCGGTTACCGCGGTTTTACCGCGGGGAAATTTACCGCGTCACTCTCTACTTTCAAAAGCAACATTCTACATTTATGGCACTTTTGGAAATATAAAGTAAAATTTTACAATCCATAGATAACCGAGAATTTTCTCTAGGAATTTTTTTTGATCGACAAAAGCCTGTGCTACAGTAAACCACAAAATCTTGTTAGAAAAACTTGAGCACTATGGTATCAGAGGCTTAAGTTAAACATGGTTTCCCGAGTTCGTAATGGTGGAGTTTCTCAGCAACAGATCGCAACATGTTTAATTTAAGGGTCACTTATCCTCGAGCAAAAGTATTAAATATGGAGTAACACAAGGCTCCATCCTGGGGCAATTATTATTTTTAATATAAATGAGCTGGCAACAGTTACTGCCTTCAAAATATTTCACTACATACTATTTGCTGATGACACTAATGTCTTCATATCTGATAAATCAGCAGAACAACTGTTTGAAAGAGCCAGCCATGAGCTAGCCACCATTTCCCCCTGGTTTAGAACAAATAAATTGTCACTAAATAATGATAAGAGAAAATTTTCTGTTTCTATCCCGCCGTAAACTGTTGCCAGCTTGTAATTACAAGCTTAAAATGGATTGTGAACTGATTATGCAGGCTGAACCATGTAAGTTCTAAAGACGCAGTGCCGCATTGATGTATGTATGTATGCATGCATGTATGTATACATCCATACATACACGCATGTGTGTATGTATGTATGTATGTATGTATGTATGTATGTATGTATGTATGTATGTATGTATGTATGTATGTATGTATGTATGTATGTATGTATGTGTGTATGTATGCATCACTCTCACACGCATAATATTTAAATAGTAGTAACAGTCTGTCATGCGACTAATCTGTGAAGCTGTTGTCTGGAATCTTATATGACAGCCAATTAAAGACTGAATTTCTGCTAATGGGCTCTCCACATTAACGTAAACAATTTGATGGGCTTGAGTCACTGAGACTGGGAGACTCAATTGTTGAGCTGGCAGACGCCGTTCTTAACTTAGGTGTTATTTTCAGTAATACCATATCTCTCACTAGCCATGTAAACAGTGCTTGTAAGTAATAATGTATATTCATTCATGAAGTACGCAAAATCAGGCGTTATGAGCTCATATCTGCAATGATATCTCCGGCAAATGCATTGGTTTCCAGTCGCCTTGATGACTGTAACTCGCTTCTTACTGGTATCAATGAGTCAAATATGCTCAAGTTGCAGAGTTCAGAACTCATTGGCTAGAGCCATACTAATACATCCAATTATTAACATTTAACTCCTGTGCGGAAATCTTTGCACTGGCTTCCTGTTCTGTTCAACCGATCGATCCGAGAGGCTTGCTATCTGCCTCTCAGAAACAGACTGTTCTTCTTCCCGTTTTGAAGCGAGAATTCTTGGATCCGTGTGATCCTGCCAATTATTGACCAACTGCTAATGTGACATTCCTCTCTAAACTTATAGAGCGCACTGTTGCTAATCAGTTCATTGTGTAATTGGATATAAATGAATTCATTTCTTCTCAGCAGTCGGGCTTACGTTGTGATGCCTTGATGGCTTCGCCTTCTATCTGACCAACTTTTTATGGCGCTGTGGACCATGGCCAGATTACTTTTATCGCCCTCTTTGATGTCAGTTCTTCCTTTGATTCTGATGACTACCCGATTCTTCTCTAACGTATCTCTAACTCTTTGGTTTGGTCTATCAGTCTCTGAAATGACGCCGCTCTTTTTTCCCGGAACACACAATTGCTTTGTTGTTGGCTCTTCTAGTTCCCTCTGGAGTCCTGCCCCTTTTGGCGTACCACGGGGTTCGGTATTAGGTCCCCTGCTCTATGTTCTCTAATAATAATAATAATAATAATAATAATAATAATAATAATAATAATAATAATAATAATAATAATAATAATAATAATAATAATAATAATAATAATAATAATAATAATAATAATAATAATAATAATAATAATAATAATAATAATAATAATAATAATAATAATAATAGTAATCGCTTAAGATTTCAAACTGATAAGTACGCAGTTAGATAACACGAAATAGTAGTAACATAAAATTATGATAACGAGTTTAATTTAACTGTATAGCAGCCTGCAAGGTCCTCATCTGTACTACTGCTCATTTAACATATAGCCGTACGCGGTTATACCTATACAAACTAGGTTTCGAAGCGCATAAAGAATGCTTGCGTCCTTGCAAGACAGTTGATGCATGGTCTGCGAATCATGACAGCACACGGCCTGCGGTGCCCTAGTTTACATGGCGTCTCCCAGGCTACATAATTGCTCGAAGGTGGGGCTGTCCACAGGGAGATAATGCAGACTCAACAGACGGTCTATAAAGGACTGCAGTCTATCCCGCTCGTTTACCCGCGAAGCCCCACCATGCCGGGGCCAAGTATAACATGCAGGCTAATGTGGTCATTTTTTACCACGTCATGCAGACTTTTTACCATGTCATGCAGCATGTCAATCTGATCGCTCCAAGCTTCCACTATCAGCTTCGTCAGCTTCGAGTTGTTTCTCGCTCCCTCTGTCATGATGCTGTCGTTATCGTTTTTTCGATTATCAGAAGGTAGTCTGTGATTCGTTCTAAACCTGGAGACGAGGCTTCTGAAGAGGCGCCTGAACTGCTGTGTCAGGTCGACTTTTTCCTACCTTTGCATCACTCTCACACGCATAATATTTAAAGCCATGTTCTTCAGTTGTAATATTCGAAATTGTGACAATTTAGGACAGCTATACGGCGGTTTGCTTAATCCGGCAGCTAATCGTCATTAGACTTTTTTACCACGAACTTTTCCATTCAACTGTTATTTGATTTCTGTTTTAAAAGTAGCCTACACGTTCTTGAGTAAGCGATCGTCGTATTGGGTCAGACTTGTCAAGAGACTTGCCCCTAGAGATTGACCTCCACCAATGCCGTGATCGGGTGGAACCAGTCGCATGTTTGGTAAAAGGGGAGGCGACGTTAAACCTAAACTACCGCATGAGTTAACACGAGGGAGCTATTTCGGTGGCCATGTGTCTTTTCAAACGGTGAGCGGTTGTGAAGCTCTGTCGTACTCACAGATGATTAAAATCGAAAAAATAAATGTCTGCTGCGCTGTCTTCCACAGAATGTAAATCGTAGATAGGTTTTGATATTGTGTACCCTGATTATGTGCAATCATCGAAATGTGCAATATTTCCTTGATGCATGCATTTTTCCAGAAGGCTATTTTAGATGAAAATAACCGCCGTCAGACCCGCATCCTCTACAATATCCACTGACATCGGCGCAGATAGGAATTTTATAATTAAGTCAGCCTGCGTGTCGCGTAGTAACGCTGGCAAGCGGAAGATATTTGGGAAGCACAAAAAACGTGGGAAACTCTATGTAGGCTATAATCTAAAAGGATGTTGGGCGCATATCAAATTATGCTTGTCATTAGAATATGGCCAACTGAACCACCATTGTCGGCTATTATTTGACAAGATTTCCTTGTATTAATTATAATAACCTTTACCACGCAACATTGTGGCTATGCGATTTAAGACTCTAAAATATTAGCTTTAAATGCCTAATTTAGGTCACAAAATGTTGTTCCACAAATGGTCACTATATTCTTTTGTTCACGGAAGTAGTTTATAAAGACACTGTCATGAGGCTACTTCGCCCTAAATAAGTCACTTGGGTTTAGCTGAGAACGAAATTTGCTTCGTGATCAGCATAGGCCTATATATTTCATCAAGGAGGTTTGGAGTAGGCCCCTAAGCAATTTTTTATAATTCCAAAAGTGTTCACTTAAACAGAATATCAAAGTTATCGTCTAACTTCGCCTTAAGTCGGTTTCAAACACAGATATTAACTTGCACAAACCGCACATAAATGGACAAAGATAACTATCGATCCACCAACGAATCACACGGTCTGTGAAATAAAAAATAATCCAACGCTACCTTGAGTGAATTCACTTCCTTAAAATGATGATCTAACGATGAAGTAGAGCACGCACTAAGGTCTTTAGGCTATTGTCGTATTGATTAGAATGCGCTTCCGGGAATGACTTGTTTTGTGCTGTTTAGTTTCGTATCGTATTTTTTCTCGCGGCACGTGGTGCTGTATTCTATTATTTTTTAATAATAATAATAATAATAAAAAACAAAAAAAACAAAAAATAATAATAATAATAATAATAATAATAACAATAATAATAATAATAATAATAATAATAATAATAATAATAATAATAATAATAATAATAATAATAATAATAATAATAATAATAATAATAATAATAATAATAATAATAGTTGACCGGTGAAGATGACCGTTAACTCCAGAACAACAAAACTCCTCAGATAGTAAATAAATATAACAAATAATAATAATAATAATAATAATAATGTGTGTGCGATATAGGATGCCGACCAGCTGTGTTCCACCGTGGCATCCCAGGCCAGATGTTAGCCTGCTGCCCAGAGGATCAGCGAAGCCCCATCTGCTCTCCTGCCGTCTATGCGAAACAAACCAGAGGGTTCTTTCGTGCTTGGAATATCGGCTCTCTGCAGGGCCCGTCAGACAATATCGTTAATGGTGTAAGCCAATCTACAAGCGAGGTCGTTTTGGCCCTCAGGACTCACCAGAACACCGCAGCTACACTGATGCGGGCTGCAAAGATCCTGTCCCAAACGACGGCCAACTGCCACGCTCACTGCCTCATTGCTGAGAAAGAGGCCACACGATGGGATTTGGCAGGACCGTCAGCCAGTCGCCGTAGTGAGGGGAGCTCACTGCCAGTAAGCGTGCTTGGTCACTTGGTTTATCGCTGTTATCCAGTGGCGTACCGAAGGGGGGCAGAGGGGGCGAGTCGCCCCGGGCGGCACTTTTGCAGGGGCGGCAAAATAGGGCTGAAGAAAAATATAAAAAAATAATTTTGCATAAAAAATGAAAAAGTAGGAGAGAAAGAAAGAAAAAAAGGAAGGAAAGAAAGCAACCATCACTAATAGGCAACGTGGCCTGCTTGGCTTCCGTTGATCGTTAAGGGCGGCATCACTCTTAGAGGTATAGGCCTATACGTTAAACACTAAAAAGAATTGCAGAAAAGGAGGCGGAATCGCATTTATCTAATAAACAGTAAACAGAGTAACAGAGTACATGCAGCATTGTCTACTTTAAAGCATATTTTTGCTATGCTGCCCTTCATAATCATAATATATAGGCCCTATACGCTATATGTAGGTAATAGGTATCTACACGAATTAATGACTTAGAATAAAATTTAATCACAAACTATCAATATCACTACCACAGCCTTTCACCACTTCGTTTGGTCCTCTTTTTAAAATTAATCTTAAACTTGGTCTGGTTTTGAAATTACCACTCATTCTTTCAACTGAGTTTAGTAGTATTCTCAAAGTATTCAGTTATTTTCGATTTTTGGTTACTCGCTATTTACATTTTCCTTTTGCGTTTTTGAAATAATGCTGCAGACTGCAGTTGTTTTACAATGTTTACTAACTATGAACATATTATACTATTATCCGGTAAATAAAATACAGTGTTTAATTGTTTAATTTGATTGTTATTAAAACCTAAACTTCTACTGCGCACAAAAACCTCGCAAGATAACGTTAATAGCATAGGCCTAGCCTAATGATAATAATGGTAATTATAACACAGGCCTAATATGTAGGCCCTATACATGTATGTGCACTGTACTGTATACGCACGCACGAGTCAGCGACAGTCGCAAGTCGAGCAATAAAATGTTTCAGGAATTGTTTTAAATGTGCAATGATGAAAGGCTGTTAACCGCTGTTTGTGCGGGAAATGAATTGTAATTACTAATTATTTATGATTTTTATGCGCTCGGGCGCCGCTCGCCATGTGCATTGATAAATTTTCGTCAAAACATGCCCTGAAATGTTTTATTATCTAATAATCAAATCAAATCAAATCAATCAAATCAAATCATTTTATTGCATAAAATAGATTTCATGCAATAAAATGTTTAACTATCTAATAAAATAGATTTCATGCAATAAAATGTTTTATTATCTAACAAAATAGAGCAATAAAATGTTTCAGGAATTGTTTTAAATGTGCAATGATGAAAGGCTGTTAACCGCTGTTTGTGCGGGAAATGAATTGTAATTAATAATTATTTATGATTTTTATGCGCTCAGGCGCCGCTCGCCATGTGCAGTGATAAATTTTCCTCAAAACATGCCCTGAAAAGTGGAGCCCGTAGAGTAATGGATAACACGTTGGCGTGAAGAGCTGAAAGTACCAAGATCGAACCCCGGAGATACCCGTTAATTTAAGGTTAATTCTGCCTTCCACTCACTAGGCGGCGGCGGCGGCGGTTAAATGAATAGTAGGCCGTGATTTGGCGCCGTATAATGGCTGCAGCATAAGCAGTTAAATTCGACTCCTGTAAAACTGTTATCATGTGCTTCTACTTAATACATGTATGTAAGGCACCCTGCGTGGCTGCCGTTTCTACTATATGTATGTTCACTGTTACAGTACAGCGCAGTGCGTTTGCAGGCGCTTTATTAAAGAAAAAGATTGTTATTATTATTATTATTATTATTATCTAATAAAAGAGATTTCATGCAATAAAATATTTAATTATCCAATAAAGTAGATTTCAGTATATAGCTATAAAGGATAAATACGAAATACAGTGAAAGTGACAAATCCATAAAAGGTTATAAAGAAAAAGGTTACCAAGAAAGGTTACAAACTGCATGAAATAAAATTACATATGTAACACGGTCGTCATTCAATATCTTATGCATATCGAAAATTAAGTGACCAAGGGCGGCATTTGGGGACCTCGCCCCTTGCGCATTTAATCTCCGTACGCCACTGCTGTTATCCCAAGCCACCAACCTATCTGCTTTGATTACTGGCCTGTCCCAGGTTGCCTGTTTTACCGGCATTGGGTCGACACAAGATGGGAGTGTCCCTCTACGAGCCATCAGAATATCACCCAGATGCGAATCGGTCGCCGCCAAGCTGAGACCAAGAATGACTGAGGGCTGTGGCACCTGAAGCCAAATGGGCGAAAGCAGCCAGCAACCCAACCTTCCTCATACTAAGACCGTCATGCCCAATAGGCAACGTGGCCTGCAATCATTGGGTGTTGTCCAGCTTGGTGTTAGCGATGGATTCGAGGCCATTTCTCGTGATGTTGTCGAGTGGTCAAGACAAGGGGAGCAACGACGCAGATGACTTATCCTAGGAGCACCAAATGAAAATCTTAGAAGTACAAGGGCACTTTGCCGACCATCTGTCTGTTCTTTAGATATGATTCTTGGAGCAAACATCCACTTGGGTCAATCTGCAAGAATTCTTCACCAAGGGATCTTGGAAAAAACGCCGTTTAGATGTCATGACAAAGTTCTGTAATCTCTTTGCTTATGGACTGACGAAGAGTGGAATTTATCTTAATGGTTCATCAGACCCCTCAGTATCTCTGAGAACCATAACCATTAATATCTTCTCTTCCACCGAGACATTATCGTCGAATAATCCAGTTCCTGCTAGTGGCTGAGACAGGGACCATAAATGGCCACCAAATGCAGCGGTGGCAGCTTCTGCAAACTAACTCCCTATTCACTTATGCTGACAGACAGAGCACATAGCAATGGGGACAGGCCATTTATCGGAACAGCTGTAGTTTATGGCTGAACAACTAACTATTGACATGCAAAACAATCAATAAGAGACAGGCCTCACCATGATGCTTCCTTGTTTGTTCGCGATGTGAGATGCTTCCTTATTTGTTCGTTACATGATATGCTTCCTAATTTGCTCGCTAAATTGTTCGCTAAATGAGAGACTTCCTTATTTATTCCGGATATTTCTATAGCGCCTCTGGAAGTCAACTACTACTCAGAGGCGCTCCCGACTACAGCATTGGTATACTGTGCCGGAATTTTCACGCCGAAGCGCCACGAGCAATTGCGAGTGAAGGACTTGCCCAAGGTCCGTACGCAGCGGCTAGAATGTGATTCGAACCTGCAACCCTCCGGTCAAAAGGCGCCGACCTTACCACTGAGCCACCACGCCCCACATTTGTTCTTGAACTGAGATGCTTCCTTATTTGCTCGCGATATACTGCCTAATTCCTTATTTGCTCGCGATATATACTGCCTAATTCCGTATTTGCTCGCGATATACTGCCTAATTCCGTATTTCCTCGCGATATACTGCCTAATCCCGTATTTGCTCGCGATATACTGCCTAATTCCGTATTTGCTTGCGATATACTGCCTAATTCCGTATTTGCTCGCGATATACATCCTAATTCCTTATTTGCTCGCGATATACTGCCTAATTCCGTATTTGCTCGCGATATACATCCTAATTTTTTATTTGCTCGCGATATACTGCCTAATTCCGTATTTGCTCGCGATATACTGCCTAATTCCGTATTTGCTCGCGATATACATCCTAATTCCTTATTTGCTCGCGATATACTGCCTAATTCCGTATTTGCTCGCGATATACATCCTAATTCCTTATTTGCTCGCGATATACTGCCTAATTCCGTATTTGCTCGCGATATACTGCCTAATTCCGTATTTGCTCGCGATATACTGCCTAATTCCTTATTTGCTCGCGATATACATCCTAATTCCGTATTTGCTAACGATATACTGCCTAATTCCTTATTTGCTCGCGATATACATCCTAATTCCGTATTTGCTCACGATATACTGCCTAATTCCTTATTTGCTCGCGATATACTGCCTAATTCCGTATTTGCTCGCGATATACATCCTAATTCCTTATTTGCTCGCGATATACTGCCTAATTCCGTATTTGCTCGCGATATACATCCTAATTCCTCATTTGCTCGCGATATACTGCCTAATTCCGTATTTGCTCGCGATATACTGCCTAATTCCTTATTTGCTCGCGATATACTGCCTAATTCCGTATTTGCTCGCGATATACATAATAATTCCTTATTTGCTCGCGATATACATCCTAATTCCTTATTTGCTCGCGATATACTGCCTAATTCCTTATTTGCTCGCGATATACTGCCTAATTCCGTATTTCCTCGCGATATACTGCCTAATTCCTTATTTGCTCGCGATTTACATCCAAATTCCTTATTTGCTCGCGATATACTGCCTAATTCCTTATTTGCTCGCGATATACTGCCTAATTCCGTATTTGCTCGCGATATACTGCCTAATTCCTTATTTGCTCGCGATATACTGCCTAATTCCTTATTTGCTCGCGATATACTGCCTAATTCCTTATTTGCTCGCGATATACTGCCTAATTCCGTATTTGCTCGCGATATACTGCCTAATTCCTTATTTGCTCGCGATATACTGCCTAATTCCTTATTTGCTCGCGATATACTGCCTAATTCCGTATTTGCTCGCGATATACTGCCTAATTCCTTATTTGCTCGCGATATACTGCCTAATTCCTTATTTGCTCGCGATATACTGCCTAATTCCTTATTTGCTCGCGATATACTGCCTAATTCCGTATTTGCTCGCGATATACTGCCTAATTCCTTATTTGCTCGCGATATACTGCCTAATTCCTTATTTGCTCGCGATATACTGCCTAATTCCTTATTTGCTCGCGATATACTGCCTAATTCCGTATTTGCTCGCGATATACTGCCTAATTCCTTATTTGCTCGCGATATACTGCCTAATTCGTTCGCCATAATTTATGAGATGCTGCTTTATTTGTTCGGCTCATGAGGTACAACATGACTCCCGTAATCCGGAGGATCCTAGTTGCATGGTTCATACTGTTTGAAATTTGCAACATCTTTATGGAGTAAATGGCTGTGGCCATCCAGCGTGTGAGGTGAATTGCTCCTGGGTATCGGAAATGGAATCCACTGGGAGACGTCGTTCCAGCAAAGAAAACATCGACAACTCCAGCAGTTCATGGTAGTCATAAATGTTTCCAGCTGAGCTACTCCAAACTTTATGACATCGAATTTCCATGGAGCGATAATGGATGCCATATTCTCATCTTCAGTGGCTGTGGAAAATGAAGATTGATCTATTCGATGCTTCTTCTTCTTTTCTCTCTCTTCCGTCAGGCGTGCGCCGACGATGAGGCCTCAACGTGACGTCTCCAAACAGCTCTGTTCCTGATTTTTTCAGCAGCATCCCTCATCTCCATGTTCTGCGCATTCAGGTCTTCTTTTATATTGTCCATCCATGTCTTTGTTTGCCTCCCTCTGCTTCGTTTTCCCTCTCCATGACCGTACATAGCTGCGGCCGGAAGCCTCCTGTCATCCATTCGTGTCACATGCCCGAACCATGTAAGCCTTCTTTTCCTGATCTTGTCTACCACTGTCTCCATCTGACCCAGCTCCTCCCTGGTCACCTCATTTCGGATCTTGTCTCTTCTACTTCTGCCAATTATTCTTTCGCAGCCAGCTCATTTCCGCCACCAGCAGTCTCCTCTCATCTTCCCTGTGCAGGCACCAGCACTCTGTACCATACAGCAGCACCGGAATGACAAAAGCTCTGTATAGCTTCATCTTGGTTCTTATGGCTATGTTGTTTGATTTCCATATCTTGTTCAGCCTGCCGAACATCGCACATGCTAGACCGATTCTACGCCTGATATATTTTGTGCACCGACCATCTTCTGTTAATATTTCTCCCAAGTACACAAAATCTGTCACCTGCTCGAGTGTCTTATCCTCTAGTCTGATCTGTATTCCTTCATGCTGCTTCCCAATAGTCATTGTTTTGGGTTTTTTGTACATTGATTTTAAGGCCTAATCTTCTACTACTATCATCGACCTTGTTTGCCAGCTCCCGCAGTTGTTCTGGTGACTCCGCGACCAGTTCAATATCGTCCGCAAAACACAGATTATTGAGCAATCGTCCGTTTATTGTGACTCCTGCCTCTACTGATCTCATTGCAAGGCTCATGACTGCCTCCAGGAGCAGGTTGAACAGGTCCGGTGATAGTCCACATCCTTGTCTTACCCCCACCACGACCCTGAACCACTCTGTTAATTCTCCATCCACTCTTACCGCGCTGACCGACTTGCTGTAGAGATCTTCTAACAGTACCATTAGTTTCTCAGGGACTCCGTAGTTTCTCAGCACCTGCCACAGGCCTTGCTGCCACACACTAACGCCTGTTTGAAGTCTATAAAGTTGTTATACAGCGTTCTGTTTTTTTTTCAAAATATTTCTCTGCCAACTGCCTGACCACTAATAATTGGTCTATTCGATGCTAGCAATCTGTAAACAGGACAAGCAGTCTTTTTCGTGAGACTTTGAGACATAACAGAATGCTAACCACCTTCTCCAGCGCGATCTCTTAGATGTGATGACGGCATGATAAATGTAGGAGCTCTCGACCAATGAGGCCAATTGGTTAATGACGGCATCCTCTGTATCATTCTGGAGCTTCCCTCATTAAACCATTGCAGCAAATTTGTGATCAGCCTTCCTGTCAATAATAGACTGAAAACTGTCCTATCTGGCCGTGCTGGAGTCGGGAGCACTTCTGAGTAGACCCCCTTGAAGAGGTGCTATATAAATACCCGAATGAATGAATGAATGAATGAATGAATGAAATACCCGAATGAATATTTTTTGTCTGTAACAGAAAGCAAACTCAACCTTTTGATCCATTGCTGCGGCAGTGGTATCAAAGAACATACCCTCGATTCGATCTCTTAATCCAACTCATTAATGCTGTCAACTGCCTCTGACATTTCAACTGCTGTTTCGTAGCGAAGTTTCGGTATTGACAACAGCTTCACTGCATTCTGTCCACAGACCAGAGTAGGAAGTCGGTCTACTCTTTTTCTTCCAGATTCTTCCTTATTTTCCCATCTTAATGCAATACCAGCAAGCGTACAGAGTGGAAGGCTGCCTTCAGCTCTGCCCTGAATTGGTTAGTTGCTCTTTAACGACGCTGTGTCATAACGAAGATGATTGGCGTCGCCCTCCTCCTTTCTCCAATGTACGAGCAGTGGCGGAGTTTCTGCCCTGAATTAAAGCTTGTGCCCTCCTTATGGCAGTGTCAGCTCTGGTGGCAGTGGTCGGAACTGAAGATCTCACAACTAAAGTTATTAAGAAGGAACAAATCGAAGCAGATGTAACGAATTAAAACTCTGGAAGTCTTGTAATCGATAATCATAAACGTACTGAAATTTATATTCTAACGCTAAGGGTCGTATAAGAGATGTGTATCCGAGTCCGGTTGCCTAGGAGACCAGCGAGAAGAGGCAGAGGCAGAGTTGAAGCGACTTTCTTGACAATTGACGCTTTGATTTTGTAGAGCTATTTGTGGCTGCGAACGGTCACGGTTCTGCAATCACAGACCACTATGCAACGAGATGTTTGTAAAGCGGTTTGATGCGGCCCCTTGCCTGACGATTAACAATTGATGCTGGTTGATTTTTTAGAACATTTTCTGGCTGGTAAGGGGCCATCCACATATTACGTACGCACTGAGGGGGTCGGGGGGTCGGATTTAGGCGATTTCGCGTACTGGTGCGAACAGAGGTGGGTGGCAAAATGTGTACGTACACATAATAAATTTCTAATTATGACGTCCACATTAGCCTATTTATTACTCTGTATTGTCCTGTAGTCGTCCGATGGCATTTTATTACATTATATAAAAGCCATGTGCAGTTATTCTGTGCTGTGAACAAGACACCTATAATTTGTCTATATTGGCCCTCACTCATCCTTCAGTCTGGCCTAAAGTGCAGACTCTCGGGCTGCATGTAGCTGTCCAGACACTTTCTGCAGCTGGTCTTGGGGGGGTATGCGTCAAGCGTACGTACCCAGGGGGTGTGGAAGAAAGTACGCTTGCGAACAGGGGTGAGGGGGTCCAATTTTCCCGGATATTTGCGTACGTAATATATGGATGGCCCCTAAGGCGGATTTCTTTTACGGACGAGAAAGCTTCGGAAGCGAAAGATTGGATGAATAACGGTGGGAATTCTTGAAGAGGTGAGACTTCGATTACGACTTTGGAGTGGAAAGTCGTAATCGTAATCGTAATCTCCAATTTTCTAAAGCGTCACTGTAAAGCTGAGCGCAAAGCACCAGCTTATTCACGGGCGCTGCGACGTATCCGAGGGTTTGTCCAGAAATCGATCTCCGTTGGTGGTCCGAGTCCGGTTGCCAGAGAGACCAGAGAGAGGCAGAGCAGCTGTTACAGGGGGTTTCGTTGAGAACGAGATAGCTTGGAAGGCAGACGATCAGATGGATTGGGATAGGACATCTTGAAGAGGTGAGTTTTCAGTTTGGAGTGGAAAGCCTGTGGGGTGATGGGTAGAGGAGCCCGAGGTAGATGACCATGAGTGAGTGGCGGTATTGTTGGAGAAACCGAGAAAATGCGGAATTCTGGAGGAAGTTCGTTCCAGAGTATATGTGCAGCTTGGGATATGGATCGGTTGGAGAACTTTAGGCGAGTAGTGACTGGAGGACGGGAGAGAGTGAGATATATGGATGAGCGGGTAGACCGGGTTGGCTGGAGAGTGAAGAGTTCGCGAAGGTACTTTGGCTGGGAGTATTGTAGTGTGTTGTAGGTTAGCGACAAGACTTTGAAGTGGATTCGCTCAGGGATTTTCAGCCAGTGGAACGATTTAAGAACAGGAGTCTGTGGGGTGATAAGTAGAGGAGCCTGAGGCTGATAACTGTGGGTGAGTGGCGCTGCTTGTGGAAGAACTGATACCATGGAGAATTCAGAGTCGAGATCTGAAAAGTTTGTTTTGAAGGATTCTTCTGTATCCGATATGACCCTCATAAACAGGACCATGTCCCTGCAGAGGTATTTGAGTGAAAAGGTCATGGATCAACGATCGCCTTTAACTTGCAATTTACTTGACCAAGATTGACTTTGTTTGCTTTACAATCTTTTCCCTTGTCATCTTCCTTTGCCTTCCCCTGTCTTACCTTGCCTTGTCTTCAATTCCTTTGCCTTGTCTTATCTTTCTACTTAGCCTTGCCTTGCCTTCTATTTCTTGCCGTGCCTTCCATTTCTTTGCCTATCCTTCCCATTCCTTGTTTTGCTCTGCCTTACTTTTCTTTGCCTCGTATTTTATTCCTTACCGCTGCGCTGCGCTGCCTTACCTTCTCTGGCCTTCACTCCTTTGCATTGCCTTCAATTTCTCACCCTTGCCTTGCCTTGCATTTTCTTGCCTCCCCTTTCATTGCCTTTTATTCCTGCCTTGCCCTACCAACCCTGTTTTGTCTTGCCTCCTCGTGCCTTGCCTTACCTCCCCTTCCTTTCGAAGAGAGAAAGGCCAGATGTCAGGCAAAAGGAGGATATGTCTCCTATTTTTGCCGCATGTCCTCTGATCGGAAGGCAAAGCAAGAAACCTGGAAAATGTCCGGATTTTGTATGCGTGTTGTATTGGGCTTTTGACTATAATATTTGTGGCCTTTGTTAATGACTTAACTCGCGTATGTCGTCCCTAAGTTGCCATAACTGATCCACCTACTTATTTTTTGTAGCTCTATTTTCCAGACGTCCATGATCTAATGTTACAAGATCTGAGTAATCTTACAATGTATCTGTGGTCAAAGTGCAAATTTTATTTCCGGTAGCAGAGCAGCGACTGTGGTTTGTTTCATCAGTAATTTTCAACGTGACTTCGTTTCTTGGTTACTTGGAAGACCCGCTGACTCCAGAAAGAATTCAATGCGTCCTTCTTAGTCCTCCTTTCCAGCTTTCTGTGTCCTCCTTTGGCTACCCATGTATCTGGCAACCCTACACAGGTATCAGACGTGACCAGGTTTTAGACGTCGTAAACGCTCCTTAGCACCCGGGAACGACCGGAAGAAGCCCATCCTTCTTAATGCAGCCTCTTAGGCCAAAACAACACGTAAAGCAAATACCATCAAGCGTACAAAATTCGCAGCAGAAACGAGAAATAAATCCGATACGTCAAATTAGCAGCAGTAAACGCAGACATCTTAGAAATTATTGAACAACTTCCTAATTTAAAACAAAGTAATCCCACGCAATGGCGCAGAAATCGAGCAGGGACCGATGTGGTTGGTGACATGCACAGAACTTCGCTGTAATTGACCTAAATTATATATTTACATAGGGGACTATAATACATAAAAAATTATATACATTATGTCTATATATATACATGGCGTACATACCTCATGTGTATGTATTGACCTATATATCATGTTATATGTATCTAATATGAATAGGCCCATGTATACAAACCATAGTTGTTTAAAACGATAGAAACCAAATAAAAAACGAAAAAACTCCGTTTTTTCCCAAAAATAAAGAACGGTAAAAAAACGGAAAAAAGATAAAAATTATTTGACTTTCTCTTGTACGCCCTACTGCAGTTTTAAATTAGAAACCTTGTTTACAGAATTTAATCAGCAAATAACACAACTTTATTAGTAAACACTAAATAACATCAATCTACAACAATTACTTTATTTTTCGTATAAGCTTGGTTTAATAAGCAATTGAGAAATTAAAAATATTTAAATCTTTTCAAATTTAAATTGTAAACATAAGTCCACATAAGTCCATGCTGACCAAACTAACACAATTAAAAACTAAGCTTTGGAGGTATAGACTAGGCCCTATAGCCTATAGTGTAAACTTTCTCACATTTCAAATTGCATTTCAATTTAGCCAATGCTGAGTTTTTGTCTTTCTCGTTTATCAGAGGAACGTCAATCCATTCCGACCATTCGTACCCTTTTTATGGCATTTTAGATAACTCAGAAATAACTTTTTCAAATTTTAATTCTTGTACTGTGCTATTTCATAAAGTATATATTTCTCAAATGTTGATGTAAATAATGACGTAAATTACCTGAATCCTTGAAAGTACGGAGAGAAGGTAACGGACATCAGACAAAAACTTAAACAGAAAATGAACAAAAATTAACAGACAGTAAATAAATAAATAAAGTTACATTAAAAAATAAAAGACGAAAAGAAACGATAAGAAAAATAAAAAAAACGAAAAAACGACGTTTTTTGTGGAAAAAAATTTAAAACGAAAACAAAACGCTTTTAACATCTATGATACAAACCTGATACTAATGTAGCGTAGCTAATTGATGTAAGGTTGATGTATGTAGTAGCATCGGTCATGTAGTAGATCGGAACGTTATCGGCGAGTCCCTAAGACGACCAGGCGGAGCATCTCTCGTGCTCGATTACCAACTCAGTCCCAGGCCAATGACCCGAAGAAGTAGAAAGCTGACACTCAGCAGTAGATTATAAGTTTAATCACGGGTTACAATAATTACGACGACCACCTCGTACAGCTGCTTCTGATATCACTCGTGACATCTCTCTGTCTCTGTGTCTGTCTCTCTGTCTCTCTGTCTCTGTCTCTCTATCTCTCTGTATCTTCCCTGTCCTCGTCTCTGTCTCTGTGTCTCTGTCGCTGTCTCACTCTGTCTGTCTGTCTGTCCGTCTGTCTCTCTCTACATGTACATGCTAGGCTCAGCCTCTATTTATGCTGTTGAGTCAGTCGGTTGACTTACTCGCTTACTCGCATAGCTGTGTCTGTTCATCTCTCTCAGTCTCTGTCCGTATTCGTCTTTGTCTGTCTGTATATCTCTGACCACGTGGCATCTGGGCAGTCGGTCATTAGGCTCGTAATTCAGACTAACTGGTGACTTCGTGGTCTGGAATTTAAGCATCGGTTTGTCAGTCTGTGTGGTCCTTAGTGCATGCCTGTATCGATTATCCGTGTCATTGGGTGCATACCTTCCAATGATTATCTGGCGCCGTAGAAGTCAACCACTACACTAATATCATAATCGTGACGATGTGTAATTAGGTATAGATGAAACTCTTCGCTTTCAATAACCCCCACTCCGAATCATTATGAATTGTTAGGCCTATGTTCAGGCTGAATTACGACAGTGGGCTGCTACAACACTTTAAACCCGGACAGTCTTCCTAATTCTGTTCTAATTCAGGCCTATTAGTGTACGTCGTGCTGCGGGCTGTTGTTTCCTTGTGGGCGGAAAAACTGAGCTATTTTTGGCACAAGGAAGTATACTGAATGGGACATTCGGTTGTAGCTAGTCTGTCAGTTTTAAGTCTCTCGTCGATTCTGAATGTGATCTGTCGATCAGAGAGGAACCTGGGACAGTGTTTGGTTTTAACTTCTCTTGCTACTGGCATAAAGATGTAAGATCAATCGTCGTTATCACTATCATCGATTCGTTATCATTCCCCTGACGCATCTCCTCCTCTCCATCGAATTGAAAATTATTACCATCACCGTCGTAGTTGTTGCCATCATCATCGCAATCGTTATCATCATTGTAGTCGTCATCATCATCATCACTACCAATCTCATCATTATCATCATCATCATCATCATCATCATCATCATCATCATCATCATCATCATCATCATCGTCATCACCACTATCCTACCCTTCATTACAGTACTCTGTAACCGCTCCCTCGATGAGGGTGTTCTTCCTGCCTCACAGAAGAGGTCCATCCTTGTTCCTGTGCTCAAGGGTGATGGACTGGATCCAGCTGAGCCTACTAACTTTAGGCCTATAGCCAATGTCTCTTTCCTTTCTAAGATTATAGAGAAGGTTGTAGCTGGCCAACTTATTTACTATTTAGACATGAATTGCCTTCTCCCTACCTATCAGTCAGGCTTCCGGAAGGGTCACTCCACGGAAACCCTTCTTGTCCGCCTCCTCTCTGACATTTATGGGGCTATTGATAAGTCCCAGGTTACCCTTCTGGCACTGTTTGACGTGAGCGCTGCATTTGACACTGTCGATCATGACATACTTTTGCAGCGCCTGTCCATATCTTTTGGCCTCTCTGACAATGCCTTAGACTGGCTTTCGTCCTTTCTGCGGGACCGTTCCTTTATGGTGGCCCATGGTCCCACTAGGTCCCTCTGGGTCCCGGCTCCTGTTGGTCTTCCCCAGGGCTCCGTCCTTGGCCCCCTTCTATATATTCTCTTTACAGCTGACCTGGGTCCTCTGCTTGCGGCTGAGTCTGTTCGTAGCCAATTATACGCCGATGACCTTCAGGCCTATGTCCACTGCCCTGCGGTCCAGGCTGCTGCTGCAGTAGGAATGATGAGCCAGGCAACCGAGATCCTGCATGCTTGGATGTCATCGAATCGCTTAAGGCTCAATTCGGCCAAAACTCAGCTAATCTGGCTTGGCACCCGTCAGCAGCTCGCAAAAATAGACTTTGGATTCCTTGCCAAGGAATACCCACATTTTACCTTCCTAGCTTCAGTCCGAGACTTAGGAATCACCCTAGACCAGGAGCTTACATCTGTTCAGCATATTAATCTCCTCTGCCGCAGCTGTTACTACCAGCTGCGACAGCTCAGGGTCATATCTCGCTCCCTCTCTCCTAGTTCAGCATCTACACTTGTTCATGCTTTTGTGGTCTCCCGCCTCGATTATTGTAGCGCCATATATGATGGACTCCCAACCTGCCGATTGAAGTGCCTCAATCGGGTCCTACGCACGGCTGCCCGGCTGGTGGGTGGCATCCCTAAATTTGGCCGGGTCTCTGAGTATATGCGGGAGGTGCTCCACTGGCTCCCCTACCCGCAGCGCATTGCTTATCGGGTCTCAGCTTTAGTTCGGCGGTGCCTTGAGGACTTGGCTCCCCCTTATCTCCGGGAACTTTGCTGCTCCACTGTGGCTGTCCAGCGTCGTGGTTCACTTCGCTCCGCAGCGCAGGCTGAGCTCCTTGTCCCCCGCGCACGGACTGCTATCCGGCAGCACCGTGCCTTCTCTGTCTCCGGCCCAGCGACCTGGAATGGGCTCCCAGTAGCGCTGCGCCTGACCCCGATAAATTGCTCTTCTCTGTTCCACTCTTGCCTTAAAACTGTCTTGTTTGACCGGGGTTGGACTGGGAGCGCTCCTGAGTAGATTACCTTGAAGGGGCGCTATATAAGACTTCTGTAATAATAATAATAATAATAATAATAATAATAATAATAATAATAATAATAATAATAATAATAATAATAATAATAATAATAATAATAATAATAATATCCACACAATCATCATCATCATCATCATCATCATCACCATAACAGTCATCATCATCATCGATGCCATCATCATCATCATCATCATCATCATCATCAACATCATCATCAACATCATCATCATCATCATCATCATAATCATCTTCATCATCATCCTCACCACCACCACCACTACAACCACCATCCTCATCACTCTCATCACCATCGTCATTACCAGTCTCATCATCAACACCATTATCATCATCATCATTACCAATCTCGTCATCAAAAATTATCATCAATATCAACGATTCCATCACCATCATAATCATCATTACCAATGTCATCATCATCATCATCATCATCATCATCGTCATCATCACCACCATTATCGTCATCGTCATCATCTTCATCACCATCATCATCTAAATCATAATTCTCATCATCATCACACCAATCTCATTATCTTCATCACCATCATCGCCATTATTATCACCATCATCAAAACCAATCTCTTTATTATCATCATCATCGTCGTCGTCGTAATCAGCGTCCTTATCACCATTGCTATCGTTATCGTCGTATCATCATATACAGCTCATTGTCGTCGTCATTATGATTTATCATCATCAGCAACAACATCATCGTCGTCAACCTGGATTTCTTCTACGATTCGCAATGTTTTACAAGTACGCTTCCAAAAAAATAGTCGTTACAAGACTCCTAAGTAAGAAGTAGTTGATTGACTAACGAGCCAAGTATTAAAATAATCATTATTATTATTATTATTATTATTATTATTATTATTATTATTATTATTATTATTATTATTATTATTATTATTTTTATTATTATTATTATTACTATCATTATTATTATTACTATCATCATCATCATCATCTTCATCATCATCATCATCATCATTCAATCATTCATTCACTCATTTATTCATTAAGCCTCGATATATAATGACGAACCATCAATCGATGGCGCTGAGCAAGTGTGAGTGAAACGCTTTGCTCAAGGTCCTTAGACAGTAACCGTCCAAGTGAAGGACGATTGAACCCGAACGATAATAATAATAATAAGCAGCCAGATCTTGTCGAGTGAGTCGTTCCAGACACCCACCGCACAGTCTTCGGACATAATTTCATAGCCTCAGGGAACAGAACTACCTCGGGTGCTAAAAAAATAATAATAATAATAATAATTATAATTATAATTATAATAATAATAATAATCATATTTTCTTTATCTAAGCGCCTGCTAACCGCACTGCCCTCTGCAGTGGGCATACACATAGTAGAAACGGCAGCCACGCAGGGCGCCTTACATACATGTAGCCTATACAGTAGAAGCATGTGATAACAGTTTTACAGGAGTCTAATATAACTGTTTATACGGCAGCCAACAGGACGCCAATCACGGCCTACTATTCATTTACCCACCGCCACCACCTAGCGAGTGGAAGGCTGAATAAACCTACGGGGTCTACAGGAATCGATCTTGGTACCTACTGCTCTTCACGCCAGTATCTTATCCATTATTCTACGGGCCCCCCTCAAAACTCCGGACTCCCGCGTTACAAGGCAAGCGCTCTAACCAATCAACTACCATGTCCCGTGAAGCAACTGATGTCGCTGACAATGTCTCGTATTCTTCTTTCTGATACACAAGGCTGATTCGTTGAGACTCGTGGGTCCAGGCAACTACCACAGGAGTTATATCGAACACTGCAGTGAACGATATCTTGTCGTCAGAGATAACCAGATCTCCTGCGAACCTCTGAAAAAAGACGAAGATAACTGTGAGTAGAATAAACTGCAGCTGACTAAATCCCATTTTACCTTATATACTGCGAGATGACCTGTATCTCAGTAACTGTAACCCACGGATTCGTACTTTCCCCCACACCCAGTAAAGGCCGAAAATCGGTAATGAGCACATTCCATAGTGTTCCTCTATCTTTGTTAACTTTTACTTTAATTAAATGGATAGACATCGCTGTAAGGAAAGACTAGAATAGGACATAAATTTCCTCCAAACAGCACCATTTCGATTTTGGTTGGTTAGATACTACTTAACGCCAATTATTTTGTCATAACAAAGATCATTAATATTGCCCTTCCTTTTTCTCTTCCGGATTGAGACTGGCACTGCCAGAGTATGAAAGTATGAGTATGACTTTTTGTTCCTTTGCATATAGCGTATTAAATAGCCCGGAGCACTTATCGATTTCTACTATCTAACTAAATAACCCACACCCTGTCTTAAGGAAGAGATAGCATGGTCTGTTGGATAAGGGCCAAACATTGTGACCATTGGGAAAGCCAACCATTAAGGATAAGTTTCATTTTCGCAGATCGTAAATCAAACTGCCACGATTTCTGTCACAGATGAAAAACGTCTGTCTTTCCGAAGCTCTTGAACGATAGGTTTGTCCGATCAGTAGCTTAGCACAACTCCAAGCAAGATACACAGTCTCTAAGTTTTGATTTGATTTTTAATTAAAACAATGAGTGAATTAAAAATAGTTCCAAAGTCTAAACATTGAATCTACTCATTAAGTCGATTAAGTTCACACGGGTCTTTGTTACACAGACTTAACCTACTATAACCATTATACAAACATAGCTCCATGTCCAGTGGCGTAACCAGGTTTTAACACCAGGGTACATGTGCATATGAAAAAGGCCCCAGTTGCCAAAATAAATAGGCCAAATTCAAATTAATTAGAATCATTGTGATTCCAAGTAGCTTTTAAATCACCATGGTGCTTAAGAAACTCTGCTGCATAATAGTTAAGCACTCCATTTATCCTCAAGGATTTAAATTTATTTCTATATGTTGTAAATATTTTCTTATTAATGGGGCTGGAATTTTTCAGATATTTGATATAATATTATGACTGTTTCTCTCTCTCTCTCTCGCTATATATATAAATAGCGAGATATATATATAGCGAGATATATATAGCGAGATATATATATATATATATATATATATATATATATATATATATATATATATATATATATATATATATATATATATATATATATATATATATATATATATATATATATATATATATATATATATATATATATATATATATATATATATATATTTCAACCGTGATTTTTTTCTGGAATCAGATATCAGATATTCCTTCATCCAATGACATTTCCTCGTGGAATCTCTTTCATTTCCGAAATCTATGACATTGTTGCTTATAGTCAGTAGTAAATCACACTTTTGGGCCAGCTTATTTGATTCATTCTCAATCCGTTCAAACTCAGATTCAAATTCATTTCGCATGGTTTTGGTATAATTTTCAAATAGTTGAATCAAATGAGAAGCTGCTACCAAGGAAAAAAAATGAAAAAATGGTATCGGGGGAGCGATTGTTCCCCTGCTCCCACCATTGCTACGCCTCTGTCTATGTCACACATGCGCAAACTTGAATAACCAGACTCTTTCACTACCAAGAGCCAAATGCTTTCAACGTTCTCACCATCATTTCATGTGTGGTACATAATATACCGACTCATATATGCTAAAGTGGAGTGAAAAAATGAAATTAACATTTCAGAATCGGCTGAGTTTGCAAAAGTTGTCGGCTGTGCACAGTAGCCTGCATGTAAAATAATACTGGATTTGGTGAAATTCTTGAGGTGCCCCTAAGCCACCCATATAACACGAATTGCCGAAATTGTGCATGGATTGCATGAATTTTTTCATACTTGCAATGTGATGTTTTACTATTGTGGTTATATTTTTGGTGATGCCTTTTGTAAATACATTGAAGACTGAAAGGTAGACTGCAAAAATGTTAGCCAAACAGCCATAAACAATACAAACTAGTAGCTCTCCAGTATTTGGTTCTCCTTCAGAATTGTCTCAAACAGTGCTTTCGAAATGTGCGCACATGATGGAGTTCTTCCTAGTTGTTCCAGATGACATGAGGCGAGATGAAACAGTGTTTGGTCCAGAAGTAGCAGATGCAAACAACTCTAAGTGTTGTGGCAAGGAAATGTAACAGAAACGATGTTCCTGATCGAAGAGCTGCTTGACTAGTGCATGAAGATGACAGATCGCAGGTCAACGACAGGAGTAAAATTCGTAGAGAACGAGAGTCAGAAAAGATTTACAAGCCAGTGAACGAGTATCCATAACAGGGTCATATTTTGATGGAAGGAAAGACAAAACTAGAGTGCAAGTGAAAACATGAAGATGGTATTATCCAAATATGATAACCGAGGAGCATATAACAGGACCCAATTCGAAATATGTATTTCATTTCAGTCCATCAGCTGGAAACCCATAAAGTACAGCAAGAGGAATATCAGATCACCGCCGAAAAGGAATTACAACGAACAGATTGCTTGTTGTTGGGTCACAATGACACAAATGTGAATACTTTTAACATAGTAGATGTTATTCCCTTGCTCGAAATGGAGATAGGGAGAGACCACTGTGATGGCTCGTTTGCATGTTTCATGCAAACTAATTGCCTATGAGACATCTCTTACAGAAACTCGATAGTGTAACACATAGTCCTAGAACGTTGTCTGGTCCAATTACTAAAGCAAACCAAGCATGTGTAAACATACCAGTAGGCCTAGTTCCCATTACAGCAAATGCATGTGACAATTTTCTGTGTGTTGATAATGCCCATATAAGCACCGATCAGAAGTATTTGTACAATGGTCTATATGTCAAGCTATATCTGCTAGGAAATGCCCTGAGGAAGTTGCTGAGTAAAGAGGAACGCGAACGCATACAACGGTTTGTCCGTCGTGTGTGATCGCCATTTTGTCCGCCATTTTTTTCTGGCAGTGCTGCATAATGTGTCTTTAGTTACATCGCATTTCTTGACCCAAAAAAGTAA
Source organism: Allolobophora icterica (assembly GCA_963556255.1). Classification (NCBI taxonomy): domain Eukaryota; kingdom Metazoa; phylum Annelida; class Clitellata; order Crassiclitellata; family Lumbricidae; genus Allolobophora; species Allolobophora icterica. The sequence continues at coordinate 4,442,758 of OY744610.1, read as the reverse complement.
ATTTAGACTCTAAAATCATGTTTTTATCATATACATGATTTTACTCAAAGCAATTTGAAGATAATGGCGGCCTTTTGTCTGCTACTTTGTTTCCTGGCAGTGTTACATATGTGTCTTTAGTTCCATCGCATTTCTTGACCCCGAAAATGTAAATTTAGACTCTAGAATCATGTTTTTATCATATACATGACTTTACTTATAGCCATTTGAAGACAATAGCGACCTTTTTGTCCTCTACTTTGTTTCCTGGCAGTGTTACATATGTGTCTTTAGTTCTATGGCATTTCTTGACCCCGAAAATGTTAATTTAGACTCTAAAATCATGTTTATATCACATACATGACTTTATTTATGCCATTTGAAGATAATGGCCTCCATTTCGGCCGCCATCTTGTTTTTCCATGCAACCGCTAAAAAATCCAGCTTGCTAACCACGATTTTCGTTTTCAGCAGGGTCAATTTAGTCTAGAAACACCTATTAGTAAATTGTTACATGATATGCTTCTAACAAGCTCATTTTAAAAGTCGAAGCCTAGTCTTTTATGTAGACCTGGGAGTTCACCCCCAATAAGTCGAATTGGGTTGACCTGGTCCATCCCAAGTCGAGTAGAGTCGAGTCGTGTCTGCTTAGCGCAATTGACCCCAAGTGGAATTTGTACCACAAAAGTGACGAAGTTGTTTCTTCCACAAGTCGGCTTACACTGACTTGAGACACACACAAATCTAAATTTATCACGTCACACTAATGATCGTGAGCCCAGGGCAGCGTTTAAGCAGTTTTGTAGCTCATTGGCAAAATGAATGAAGCATAGGCCTACCAGTTTTAACTTCTACCGCGTACTAAGGCTGCGATATTATTATGTACAAGATGATTGCCCGTCATACATGTAATAATAATAACTATATCCTCATCCTCCTCCTTGTCTCCAAATCTCAACAGAGTACTGCCCCGAAATATCTCTTTAATTATCTGCGAAAGCCGCTATCTTCATCTTCTCGCTCGTTGCGCTCTGTGAATCGGCTTGATCTTTTTGTTCCCAGGGCTAAAACTGCCTTTGCCCAGCACCGGGCTTTGGCTGTAGTGGGTCCCACGAACTGGAATGACCAGGGTTGTAGTCGAGGATATACGAGGGTACACAGCGTAAACTCACCTATCGAGACCATATACTCACCTCGCAAAATATTTATATTCATTTATATTAAAATACTGTAGTGTATACTCACAAAATACTGTAGCGTATACTCACCTCTAATTTGTTTCGGAAAACTAACCGGTAGCGTGTACTCACCTCTAATTTTACCACTACAGCCCTGGGAATGACCTTCTCCTCTGCTCACGGCCAAACTTTTGACTGGCTTTTCCTCATCGGGCTTGCGTTCCCTAAAGGCATTTCTTTTTTCCCGGGGCTTCTGTACTCAGAGCGCCTCTGAATAGTTATTCTGCTGGAGGCGCTTTATAAATTCTTTCTTCCGCGAGGGGCGCTTTATAAATTTCTAGATACAACACAATATATGATGGGAAAGGGAGAGAAAGAGATAGGCGGGAGGTAGGGAGGCAGAGACAGACTAACTAACCCCTGTTTGTCTATGTGTCAACGATCAATCGACTTCAAGTCGACTTCAAGTCTGTCTGTCTGACCGTCCGTCCGGGTGTGCTCCCGTACGTCCATCTGCCCATCGCCGAGTGTCGGCGGACCGGGTAATTTCGCTCGCCCGCGTGATATGCCGGCCTTATGGAGGTCGTGGAACGCAGTGAGAGAGGGAGAGGGATGGAGGAGGAGTGAGCGGAAGGGAGAGGTAGGGCGGGAGGGTGGCAGAGACAGACTTGGTCACCGCTGTTTGCCCATAATTATGTCAATCCGTCCGTCCGTCCGTCTGTGTGGGTGTGCGACCGCACGTCCACCCACCCAGCGCCGAGTGTCGGCGGGCCGGGCAAACTTCGCTCGCCCACGTGATATGCCGCCCTTCGGGAGTTCGTCGCCGTCACATTCCAGACATTCCAGAGCGTTTTTCGTAGGACACTCGGATCTGGAAATCAGCAGAAGTCGACTTTAATACGGAAGTTGGTTATTTTTCTGCCAAGTCGAATCAAGTCGTTTTGGCTCCAAGTCGTCGACTTCAAGTCGACTTCAAGTCAGTTTAAGGTAAAGTTGGGGTCAGATTGGCTGACCAAAGTCACTTCCAGGTCAACTATTATGGAAGATATTATTTTCTCGGTTATAATAGGATATGTTTCACAGTTGGAGGCCCTCAATACATAATCCTAGAGGCGAGATATTTTACGCTATCAAAACTAGTATCCATGCATAAATTTTGCACCCCCCTGCCAATTGCAGATTCCTTAAAAAATTAACCTATAACCTTCATTCCACCCTACTGCCCGCCGACTCAATGTCCTTCGCTAAAGGATGATATAATCAGCTTGTGCTAGATTGCTAGAATTCAGCTATTGTGTCTTAATCCATGCAGTAGTCGTTTGCTTAACACACGAATGGACTCTGAACCTCATGTAATATGGTTGTGTAGTTGTTTATCGGTTGGCGACATATCCTGCCTTAAACGAGAAGGAATCGACGGTCATAGCTCAAACCGTCAGCTGTCAACATCAATCGGAACAAGGACTCAGGGTCTACCTCTGCGCTAAAGACGAAAATAACATATCATTCCAGGTATCCGATTCTATAATAGGAAACTTCACAAATCTGCTGCAATAGCGCCATTGCATTATCAGCATCTTTATCATCTTCACTGTCGTCATCATTATCATTGTTATCATTTATTCTATTTTTTATTTATTTATTTATTTGAACAAGAAAACAGGAAGAACATAATAACTACAAGGATGAAATCAAAATAACATAGTAATAACAAAGTATATAAAACATTACAGGTAAACTTAGTAAAGGTATAGAAGTACATAGCAAGTAATTGAAGCATAATCTTAAAGAATAGTTCTTATGAAGAAAGTAAGACTGATGAGGAGAAGAAACAGAATCTGCTTACCGAGTCGTCCCATATATAGCAACACAAAGGTAAGCTGGGTACTAGACTTACATTAGTACGAAATTAATATTAGATGACGTGGTAAAGTATAATGAGTGCGTAATTAGCTAATAAGGACAAGTATTAGCAGAACTATTTAATGAATAATGCAAAAACATCGCTTATCTAGCTTCTACTTTGAACTATATTTTCGTCGCTTATCCAGCTTCTACTTTGAACTATATTTTCATCGCTTATCCAGTTTCTACTGTCTGACTTTAACGATTCCCTTATTAAAGTTTTCATTGTGTTTTGCAATTTCGCGTTAGCCTACAAAACATACATTTTTCTTTAAAGATTCTGTGATCTATGATTTACAAAATCCCAGCGTCTTGTTTTAGCTGTTTTCAACGGTAATCCAGCTTCTAATGTAAGTCTTATTAAACTAGAAGCTGAAACTAGAAACTGAATTTGCGATGAAAATATAGTTCAAAGTAGAAGCTGGATAAGCAATGAAAATATATTTTTAAAAAGAAGCTGGATAAGCGATGAAAATAATAGTTCAAAGTAGAAGCTGGATAAGCGATGAAAATGTAAATCAAACTAGAAGCTGGATAAGCGATGAAAATCGAGCTTAAACTAGGAAACTCTATTAGCGCTGTGAATGAAGCGAAAATGACAATCACGGGGGCGCATTTGTCGATGCACATTTGTCGGTAATTTTATGGCGCTTTTGTCGGGGCGCATTTATCGGGGCGCATATGTCGGGGCGCATTTGTCGGGGCGCTTTTGTCCGGGGCGCTTTTGACGAGTCACCCCGAGATGACACAGGACTGCGGAAGGATGCATATCAACCTCTGGCACTTATAACGGAAGACCTCGTATCCGCGCCAGCTTCACAAGCATGTATTGAGTACGGTATGTTTTCTCAGTTTGAGTGGATTTATGCGCACGAAAGCAGAACAGAGCAAGTGTTAATCTGGAACATCATGTTTTTTAAAGTAGACCGACAATGCGTTAAATCGGTTTGATTTGCAGTGTAGATATTTATGGGAACTGTTCAGAATACGTGCGGTCAGTGTGTCGTTAGTCGTGACATCTGAAAATAATAACTAAAACTGTAACTGAAAAATAAAAAGCTGTACCTGAAACTGAAAAATCAGATTGCGATTAACTGTAACTGACACTGTTATTGAAAAACCATAACTGAAATAGCACTGGATAGGACTTAGTGAAGATCGGAAGGAGGCTGAACTTCGCATAACATTGGCTCAACGACGTGCCACAGATCGCTTTAATCAACAGATCCTTGTGACATCACTTAACCTGCCATAACCTGTACATACATCCGTGAAAGAGAGTTCATCGGATTTTTCTGTTCTATTTCCATCATAGGAAATGGATTTGCCGGACTCGCCACAACCGATGCCAAAAGATGACCTCATATTTTTCATAAGTCATGGTCTTCAAAGTGGATTTGTCTGCTTCGAATCTAATAAATATCGAAGTAAGAACGCAAAGCTAGAAAAAGAAACGCAATCCATTTTTATTAGGCCTACATGGGCCTACTATTAAACTTTACGTAAGCCTAATGAATAATTCAATGTGTGTAGTAAGTTCACTAGAAATAGGCTATGTATCAAGTGTAGTAATATCTTGTAGGCCCTATCTCTGGTCGCACTGTTTCTCTGAGCTACGTGTAATAACAGTTACTGATTTTACTTAATATGTAAACTTCTTACTACCTCGTGTTCATGGGAGTCCGCAGGAATTTTTTCGGGGAGCAAAAATTTTTTCGGGGCTAAATGTTTAGGGGAATTACTCTTTTTGTATCGAAAAAAGTTTGCATAACTATAGAAAAAAATTAAAATAAGTAATGATCAAGGACTTTGACTAAATGATTTTATGCTTTATCGCATTGAAAATCGTGTTGTGTAGTATTTTAGTATTCATAATAATCAGAATTTGTTTTTAAATATTTGCAAAATCCAGTGGAAGAGAGGGCAAATGCCCCTCCGGACGCCCATGTTGTGTCTCATGTCGCACAGTTCCTCTTAAGACTGACTATTGTTGATTTTCTATCTTCACAAATGCAATAAACTATTTTCTCTAACAGTTATGCAAGCGATCAGAACCATCAATCAACATATGTGACTAAAATGCATGTTCATTCTGCAGTTGGTATAGGTGTAGGCACAGTAGCCTTCAGGTTAAAGCGTTTGGCCTGTAGCGCAGGTAGTATGGGTTCGAGTCCTACTGAAGCTGTTGCCGTGTAGAGACCTTTGACAGAGTGCTTGACCTACTCAATGCCATCGATTCTCTGTAGAACACTTGCGTGTACTTCTGAACTCTGGAAGAAAAGCATATCAAATACAATTGTATTCTATTATATTCTGCAATCATAGTCCAGATGCAGCTAGATGTTTGGAAAGAGCTTCGTTGCAGCTTCTTGTTTGACGATTGATGCGTTTGATGTTGTAGAGCATTTTCTGGCTGTGGACGAAGATCGCGTTTGTCTGAAGCAGTTGAACGATTATTCCACAGCTTGGGAGACTCGAATGGTTCAGTTCAAAGTTATCTTTGAGCAATGAAAATCTTAAAATGCAATCTAGGGATATATATTATATGTATACATGTATAAAATGTATGTATTTGCATATATATAGGAATGAATGTTTCTTTTTATGGGTATGCTGTAAACCTATCATCCTAGGGAGATACGAGTAAGGCGTAGCAAATAAAAATATGAATTTTTGCCTGTGTACAGCGAAGAGTAAGCTACCTTCCACGTCGGCTCCACAAACAAACAAAAGAGCAAAATCACACGGAACCATCAAACCTCAAAGAGGCCACAGGCGCCTCCTCTGTTTCAACATAAACTTCTTTTTCACACGGATACATAACACCAACCGGTAGAGACTGATACTAACAAGGACACACAAAAGAAACCACAAGGCCAACAGATACATGTAGGGTCAAATCACCGAACACAGTCTTCCTTACACGCTCTCATAGCAAAATATTACTCTACGCAGTGCAAATTACCTTTAACTATTATCTCTGTTACAGTTGTCCGCCACACGCAGGTATCACCTTGCACCATACTTAATTCAATCACCCGCTCGACGGAATTAAATTTGCACAAATACATCACCAATAAAAAAATAATTTATGTTGCTATTCTGTTCCAGTGCCTCTGCAGTTGAATTACGAAACTAGTCGACTTCGTCGGTCTTCGTATTTTGAACGTAGAGTATTTCCTACAACGCATCGTTCCTGCTCGATGCGAATAATTGGAACAGTCACGGTTCTGCAATCATAGTCCAGATGCAGCTAGATGTTTAAAAAGCGCTTTGTTGCGGCTTCTTGCTTGAAGATTGATGCGTTTGATTTTGTAGAGCATTTTCTGACTGTGGACGAAGATCGAAGACGAAGCCGTTGAACGATCATTCCGCAGTTTGGAGGACTTGCATGGTTCAGTTCAAAGTTATCTTCAAGCACTGAAGATCTTAAAATGCAATCAAGTTATACATTATATGTATATATATAAATGTACGTATTTGCGTACGTAGGCTCTATTATAGGAATGAATGTTTCTTTGTATGTTTATACTGTAAGCCTGTCATCCTAGGTAGGTCTAGATACGAGGAAGTCATAAGAAATAAAAATATGAATTTATTGCCTATGTACAGCGAAGAGTTAGCTTCCTTTCACGTCGACGCCACAAACCAATCAACACAAGAACAAAGTCACACGGAATCATCAAGCCTCAAAGAAACCACAACCGCCTGGTTCGTTTCAACAGAAACCTCTTCTACTCACGGATACATAACAACACCGACCGGTCGAAACTGATACTAACAAGAAAACTCAAAAGAAAACACAAGGCCAAAAGTTAGGGTCAAACCGCCTAGCTTATTCTGCCTTACAAACGCTATCTCAACGAGATATTACTCTACGGCGTGCGAATTACCCGTTACTATTATCTCAGGTCAAGTTGCCCGCCACACGGAACAATGTATGCATGTATGTAGATAGGGGTGCAAGTTTGTTTTCCTGTATGGGGACGCGGTGGTGTAGCGGTATGTTCTGTGCCTTGTAACCGGAGGGTCGCAGGTTCGAATCTACCTCAAGCCACTGCGCAGAGACCCATCGTCATTGAAGTTCTGTCGTATGGTCGTGTGCTCTTCTGAACTTTGGAAGGAGGGCAGTATCAAACTACAGCTGTATTGTATTGTATAATATTATATTGTGATTAAGTTAACTGAATTTCAATATTTCAGCTATTCTAGGACATCCAAAAAGTCCAGATTTTCGATATGATATGCGTGAACTATGAAGGCATCAACTTGCAACATATATAATTCAATTACTCGTTCGACTGAATTAAACTGGCATAAATAATTATGTCACCAATAAAAATTAAATTGCATATTTTATGTTAATATTCAGTTCCAGTGCTTCTCCAGTTCAGTTACGAGACTAGTCGACATCGTCGGTCTTCGTATTTTGAACGTAGAGTCTTTCCTACAACACATCAAATTCCTCCCAGGGCTCAATGCGAATAATTGGACTCCGTTAAAGAAACTTTCCTCCCGACTGAAGAAGTAGATTCACGAATAAAAGCTTTGCGGCTTTTACTGTTCAATGTGTATTGCATAAATATTCACAGTTGGTTGTAGCAGTTTAAAGGCAAGCGATTATATCAAATACAAATATCAACCCAACTGAGACTCGTATTTATCATAGGTAATGGCTTTATATAATGCAAGTATACAAATATGATTTGTTAATGCCTTATACTTACGAAATTCAGAAGTGAACGAATTATGATAAATGTCGTTAAGAATAGAGCATTCGTCAGTTAGCAGACATTGATCATGTAACTGGAGGAGTCACCAGTCGTCGGCTAACGTTACGCTGTGAATCTGTTAAAATAAGAAATTAGTATTGAGAAATATGACTCTGTGATTGTGTGACGAATGATAGTTTAGATATTGTTTTTATTCAGTGAGGGCCACATAAATGTGGATAGGCAGGAGTAAATATTGCCTTGACACCATACAAGCCCAGAGTTATTTATGACACGCCAATGACTGACGACCGCAGCAGAATGTCGTGCGCGCCAAATTAAATGGAATCCTGTGATTGGTTAGAAATGACAGAGGATATTTCGCAATCTTTGGCGCGAACGAATTTATCTTTGAAACCGCGAAGCTTTGACAATTACGCGCCGTTGTCGTGTTTGCTAGTTCTGTGTGAGATCTTCGACGTTTCAGTCTGTGTTTTAACTTAGAAAGACCATTCGACTTATTAATGTCAGATAATCGAATTTAAATAGTTATGATTAACTGATATTTGTGGTTTCGAAGGTTAAGTATCGCTTTTAGTTGATTTTAATTGTGATTTGGTATCGATCGGTGGATCGCGAACAGTGACAGTGAATGTGTAGAATCTATAAATTGGAATTGTTGATTTGTTTAAGAAATTTTGGATAATCTAGTAAACGATTCATTTAAAAGAGTGAACTAGAAATAGATATTACATACCCTGAAGTGTAATTTTTGACGTTTGACATACGGACGATTAGCCTTGATGAACTTTCAGTTGATTTGTGAACATTGACGATCAGATTTGTAGACTGACATTAATTCATTTAATTTTATTAAATGTAAATCTGTTTGAAGTAGAAATAAAATTAGGACAGCTAATTCAGCTGCTGCTTCCATAGAAGAGGGGTCTGAGTTGTGTGATACAATGAAGGAGTTCATCTTGCGGCAAGAACGGTTAGAAACTAGTGTGTCACAGCTTAGCGCGGGAAGTTGGCCGTTTGCTCGGGAACTTTCCCGCTAAAATACTGTTGTAGTGACGATTGAACCTAACACACACGCCGACATATTTAAATGTCCATCCATTGTAAAGAGTGAGCATAGGAATCCTGGTGACAGCAGAGTGAGCACGGAAGTATGGCTCAAAATACCCAGTTGAACTAGAAACCGTTGGACAACCTCCTGTTAAGTGTCAACTTCCGGTGGGCCCGAACATGGCGGATATCAAGACGAACATGATAGTGTCGCTTTCCCGCCAAATGCTCGCTTCCAGTCAACCGCCTCTCTGCAGCAGGGCGAGTGGCCGCTAGAGGGCTCGACGAGCGCCACAATTGAATGAAATTCTCCAGTTCCCTAAGCCTCTGGACACCGGAATTCGCCCCATTAGCCCATCAGTAGGTGCCCTGCACACTGCTGCTACGCAATACGTACTAGCCCACTATGTTGAAACAATAGTATTATGAAATTTGATTTTGTGATTGACTAAAATTCTCTAGGTTTCTGTGCCTTCGAACACCGGATATCGCCCCATTAGTCTATCTATAGATCCTCTGTACACTGCTGCTATGCAATACGTACGCATCCCCTATGGTGATATCCTAACTATGCCACTGTCTCTGGGCTTTGCCTTTTTTCTCTGGTCTCTGGCAACAGTACTAGGATCTCCACTATAGATATCGATATTTAGACAACCCCACTGATACTACGCAGCGCTTGTGAATAAGCTGGTGCACGTGTTTAACTTTAGAAGTTTACGATTACGATTGTGACGAATTATGATGATTTAGAACCTTCAATAATAATAATTTATTTCCTACTTTTGTACGTTGTGCTGGACCAGTAAGCTTCTCAGCTCTGGAAGTTTCATCTTCTTATTACTAATATAAGTAAACATCTCTTTATGTATGTTTAAGAAAAAAAAGAAATTTTATTCATAGCCTTCACCCTTAGCATTTAGCATTTAAATCGCGGCGATTTAAGACGAGCTCCTACCGTAGACGACGTTTAGCTTCTGCCCGTCCGATTGAAACTCTAGCGACTTGTCCGAAATTACGATAGCATAAGCTTCGGTTTCGGCCGGCACTGCCGTATTAAATATAGCTTTGATCTGAATATCGACGACCGACGCCTTTAATCGCTCAGATTGTTTGCTAACGTCGAAAATCATTAGCGGATATAGTTCTTTATAATCACTCGGTGTTATATTACTCTGCGTTATCAACTGATCTATTCCGTAGAATTTTTCGCTAAACGTTGCCGCTGCTCGGTACGCTCTCGAGAATTGTTGATTAGGAAACGATAGGTTGTAGTCCACAGCCGGGTATCTTTCCTGATTCATCATTACGTACATGTTCTTAAGATCGCAATGGTCGAAGATCAACGGATTATGTTCTTGATTACCGTCACGACTTGTCTGAAATCCTACGATTATATACCTCGATTTTTCCGGAGATGTCTTGACACTAAGTCTCCAACTGAAAGTAGTCGACTGAGGAACAGTTATGGTGTCGCATTGACGAGCGCGATAGGCGACGGCCAACGATGCTTTCGATTCGATCGTTTTATATAACTGCATTTTTTCCATATCGGATGGAATAACGTGAGGCATAAACCACGATATCTTTTCAATTGCAACTTTTCCAGCCGCTGCATCGTGACCTCTAAAAATAGCATCGTCGTCGGCTTTGCGCACTAACGTTAGCGTATGTTTCAAACCGTAAACAATCTTGTCGTAATCATCGCAAAAACCGAAGATATGCTTTAATGCAACTATAAAGCTGAACGTTCCCTTAGCAGTCGGTTTTCGAATAAGATACTGTTGTCTGACCGCAAACCCCGTGTTATCGGCGACAACGGCCGTTGCACCACTGTCTTTGTACCACAGCTGATTTAAACCTTGTGCCAGTTGAAAATCGTTTGGGTATTTAAGCAGTCCGAGCATCGTGGTAGCTTGACCTGGGTGAAATAACGTTTCTATTTCTTGATTCGACAGAGAATACGATATTTGGCTAAATAGATGCATTAGCCCGTTATTCGTAACAGCCACTGCATCGGCATTAACGTACGCGGTGTTATCCGCTTTTGTCAGTCTTCCTTCGAATAGCAAATAAGATTCTGAAGGGTGGCTGAACAAGTCTTGGAGTTCAATATTGATACGAATCTCGCCCGTTGTGTTTAGATTCGTTCTCGCAGTAGGTTCATACTCGTGAAATTCGTATCGTTCGATACTCTCGTCCGTCAAAGGCTGTTCCGTGAATCTTAGTATATCTGATTGCATTTTTTTAAATTAATAATATATGATTATTTTTATTTTATTTAAATATAAATAACCTACGCAACTTTCAATCCAGCTCCGTTTAAACGTCTAACGAGATCTTGAATTCTAATAGCGCTCTTTGCATTGGAATTCATACCGTGCCCCATCATTAAATTATTTATATTTGTACTCTTCGAACGCGTTCCGTCGTTAATAAGTCTAGTTAGCACGTCTTTACTTTCTTGAGTTAGCAAGTCCTTACTTTCGTTCAGCTGCGGTTGGAACGCTGAAAGCGCTGGAAGCGCATGTGAAGCGAGTTCCGTAGCAGCTGACCTTGTAGTAGGTAAATTTTTAGGACTCATAATTTTAGCAATCGCTTTATCGACTAACCGTTTCCCGGCGTCAGCAGCGACAGTTTTACCAACATCCAGCGTTTCTGCCCGATGTCTTTAGCCCCATCTTTTCCTACGCTGAGAGCGGTTGACGCTATTTGTTTAGCCGCATTCGACGTAAATAGTTTCTTGAAAAAACCCGCAACAATATCGAATATTCCCGCCCCTCCGATAACGTATTGTTTCTTATACCTTCTTTTAGTAACTACTAACATTTTTTATATTAATAGCATTATATTTTTATATTCATTTTTATTTATCGCTCCTTGTCTTAGTAACTCGTCGCATATACCAACTATCTCATTTCTCACACCCGTATTGCCCGCCTCGAAGCTGGCCATTCGCAGAGATAACATTTCTATTAATGCATTAGGATCTTGAGGAATAACGATACGCTGTAGGCCTATTCCTTTACCTTGCGCCTTTGACATCATCGAGTCCCATATCGGTTTAATAATATTTTTATATTTTAAGCTCTTAGAGGATTTTGGTTTACTTGGATTTTTCGGCTGCCTCATAGCATTCGTTACCTTCAGAATCTCGGCATATTCTTCCCGATCATTTGCATTGAAAATCGACTCGTCCGGTTTGGCCATCGTTAATAATTCCCAAAGTCCTGGAGTTCCTTCGTATATCTTAGGCCTATCGCCTACCGTCACGTTATTGCCGTTGATCGATATAGGGCTGTCGCCTATATAAAATTGACCACCTTTAGAGTTTATTCCGAACGTTGTGTCTACCATCTTTTTATCGGACGCGTATTGTTGCAGGTACTTCACCGCAATATCTCCTAGTTCTAAGGTTTTTATATCTTCTAGGCCTACCGGGTCTTCTCCGTAAGCCTGTATCGAAGGGTATTGAGGAAACTGAATGGCTTTTAACGATGTCGAAATAGAAGCGGGAAGCGCTTTTAAAGCGTTAGCTGTCTCTGCAGAGTTTTCTTTTATAGTAGATAACAAAGCCTTTTGTTCTTTTGAAATTGTTGATTGCGAGTCGACTATTGGTTTGTACAATCTCGTTAATTCTCGTTGTAGTCCGATGTCTCCTAATCTCTCGGATAAAAAGTTTTGTCGAATATTCTTCTTCGATTTCAGAAACTCCTCAACGATAAAATCTCTTTTTGCGGGATCGGTTATCTTTAGAAACGACATTATATTTTACTTATATAAGCTTATAGCTATATTTTTTAAACGTAAATTCGAACGTAAATTCGAACGTATTTTTTCACGTTCAATTTACGTTCCAGTTAAAACGTTCTCGTTAAACGTTAATTTTTCTGTGCTAACTTTGGTTTTATTTTTAATTTTTTCTTTCATATCGTTGAATTTCACAAACTCGCTTAGAATTAGCGAATATTCAACGTCTGAAATATTGTCGTCCACAAGAGCTTTTGAAATAAGGCTACTGATTGTGTTTAGTTTTGCTTCGGCTAACGTTTTAATCTTTTCGTGCTTTGTCAATTTCAGTGCAAGCTTCTTACTAACTTGTCCTCCGATAATAATTAACAATCCTACACCTACTGCCGTACCTGTTGCTATCGCTATGGCCGGAGTTGCAATAACAAATTGACGATTGCTTCTTTCGATAACTTTTCTTCGAATGCTTTTTTAAGTATTTTATATTCTGGTTGAAAGAGAGATCTTCCAAATACCTGTAAGCTGTCGTAATCTAACCATCCTGGATTCAAAAGTAAATTTAATAATAGCGTAGTCTTACCGCATCCAGACTTCCCAACGATCAGACCCCTTATACTTCTAGGTAATAACGGGTTATTAAATCTTTTAGATGTCTCGTCGTTCCATGATAAATCTTTAACTTCCATTTCTTTTTTAATTATAAAAATAGTTTTATATTAAAATGTATATGGAACAGATGTATTGCGTAAAGTGCAAGAGAGAAACCGAATCGAGAAATATTCAAAATATTGTCAGTAAAAATAAAAGACCTATGCTTAAAGGTGTCTGTGTCGATTGCGGAAAAACTAAAACTCGATTTGTATCCACTGCCGAAAAAGGAGGCGATCTAGTTGGGTCTTTAAATTCAGCTACGAAAAATATAAAATTGCCGTGGGCTAAATTTCCTGGAGAATTGCATCTCCCAGGACATTCGTTTACTGGGCCTGGAACTAGATTAGATTTAAGATTGAATCCTGACGGCTCCCCCAAAGATTGGAGTAAACCAGTTGACAGAGTCGATAGAGCAGCATACTCTCATGATTTAGCTTATGACCAGTATTCGGATACCGCTGCTAGAAATGCCGCCGACAGAGTAATGGTAAATGAATTAAATAATATATCTAATCCTACATTACGTGAGCGTGTCGAAAGAGCGATAGTTAAACCTATTTTAGCGACAAAAGCCAATCTTGGTTTAGGTTTAACTTCATACGATTCAAAGCCAGCTGTTAAAGCCTCTCAAAAATGGACGGATGAACTCGCTGACGAATTACATAAACCGGTAATACGACATTTTACAAAAAGGAAGGTTTACGTTAAAGGTGTTGACGACACTTGGGCTGCAGACCTCATAGACATGCAATCTTTCGCGAAATATAACAATGGCGTTAAATATTTATTAAGTGTTATCGATATATTTTCAAAATACGGGTGGCTTGTTCCAATTAAAAATAAGAGAGGAAAATCTGTGTTCGATGCTTTCACCAAAATATTTTCCAGTAGCGGACGAAAACCTGAGAAACTCTGGGTCGATAAAGGTAAGGAGTTTTACAATAAAGACGTGAAATCAATTGGAATCCAGATTTACTCTATTGAAAATGAAGAAAAATCATCCGTTATCGAACGATGGAATCGAACTATGAAGGAGAAAATGTTCAAATATTTCACTGCTAATTCGACTAGAAAATATATCGATGTTTTAGAAAATATGGTTGATCATTATAACAACACTAGACATTCTTCCATAAAAATGACTCCAATAAAAGCGAGTATAAAAATAAATGAGACTATTGTATGGAAAAATTTATATGGCGGTTTACACCCAAAACCACTTGATAAACCGAAATTTTCAATAGGAGATAAGGTTCGAATTTCTAAAAAGAAGAAATTCTTTGAAGCGGGTTTTACACCTAGATGGACGGAAGAGATCTTTACTGTGACACAAGTTCAATACACCGATCCTCCGACCTATAAGATAACAGATTTAAACGGAGAACAGATTCAAGGATCATTTTACGAGCAAGAATTACAAAAGACGACTCAGGAAGTCTATAGGATCGAAAAAATCATAAAAAAACGCGGAAAGAAAACTTTTGTAAAGTGGTTCGGGTACCCCGAATCTTTTAATTCATGGGTTGATAATCAAGCATTGATAAATTTACATTAGAATCTCCATTCGAAACAGTGAGAAATCTCCATTTGCAACCTAATGTTACTACTTACTTATCATACCGGCTTAGCTTCCTCCTTGTGTTACTACTTATTACACCGTTCCAGAAGCTTAATGTTACTACTACTTGTATTACAAATTGTGGGAAAGCAATTCTTAAGAACAAGCCATATAATCTAGCAGCTCAATTTGCTGTTAAGATGGGTTCCACTGGTATGTTAAATACTTATGCTAAATCTACTGTTCCTTGACTCGAATATTGTCTATGTATGTATGTATGTATGTATGTATATTGTATATGTAAGTATGAAATAAGTATGAACAGTACTGCATTTATGTATATTGTGTATGTATATGTAAGTATGTGTGGATGGATGGATGGATGGATGGATGGATGGATGGATGGATGGATGGATGGATGGATGGATGGATGTGTGTATGGATGGATGGATGGATGGATGGATGGATGGATGGATGGATGGATGGATGGATGGATGGATGGATGGATGGATGGATGGATGGATGGATGGATGGATGGATGGATGGATGGATGGATGGATGGATATACGATTAAACAGGAAGATGAATTGAATGGACATTGGAACTCTGTATCTAGAAAGTTACATGGTTTCAATAAATGGGAATCTGTTAAAGAGGTCATTCCATGTGAGATCAACCAGACCCTCCAACCTTCAACCTTAGATTTGGCTGAAACTTTTTGCATCTGTTTGCCCACCATTTTTACATCTGTTTTACTACATGTTCAAGCTCTACAACACTAAGTTAAAAGCATTAACTGTTGTCCCACATGCGCATAGGCCTACTTGCAGCCCAAGATATGCTCCAGTTTACCTGACAGACCAACTTTGAAGACCTTATCACCATGAAGGCATAAAGTAATAATGGAATAAGATTTGTTACATACAGAGTGAACTATATGCAGATAACAGAAATTTAAAATTTTTGCAATTGCTTTTACTGTCTTCAATGCTACCATGCCATGAATATTACAGATTTAAATTGACAACTGCGTTATGTGGTCACTTTTCACCAATATTATTGGGAAACTATTTGTTTCAATTCAGAATGATTTGCAGAATCAGAAAGTACACAGAACGTTGTACAAAATCACAACATTTTGCAGGGTTATGTGGATCTGTTCCAGAGATACTGGCCTCTGAACATGTCACCAAGTTCAAAATGTGTCGCGAGTGCTTCAAACCACCCCTCCATTACCCTCAGCCATACAATGCAGATACATGGTGATAGGCTTATGACAATTTCTATATGATGTAGGCCTACCAACGTATCAAACTACCAAAATAGCTAAATTACAGCCAAATCTGAGATAGACCACATACAGGCCCTCTGTGATTTCACATGGACTGACCCTTCTGAGACCTCGAAAAATAGCTAATATTCAGCAGAGCATCACTGCTGATTGCTTCTGATTACCAACACCAAATTTATATAACCAGACAGCTTATGGCATGCACTTTTCAGAAATATGAAGCACAGATAAATTCCAGTTCTCCATATTCCCATATCAGCTGGTGAAGTTGACCCCCGTTCATCAGTTTGACCAAGATTAGCATGTCAGTATGAATTCATTTGCAAATTAACAAATTGTAAAGTACATCCAGTGGAAGCCCATTACTTGCTATTTCAAAATATTAAGCGATTAAAATGTTGTTACTACTGCTTTTCCTCATATTGGTCTGGCAAATTCAAGAAAATAGAGTTTGCGATTTCTGAGACGGCATATTGACAGCTGTACTGTAAAGTCTGTACTCAAGACACAGTCATCATAACAGGCCCATTAGGTCGCCAACAACTTTCTGAATACAACAGTGAAAACCGCAAGCCTCTATCTGCTCTACTTCTTGACTTATTTCATGTTGAATATGGCTTCAGAGAACATTTCGCGAAATCAGATCCAAATTTTCGACTATCCCAACTCACTTTTAGATGGTATATCTCGGTCAAATATTTGAATATTTGAATATTTGAATATTTGAATAAACTTTGGCATTTGGGCCTCAATGTGGTGGCCAAACAGAAGGAAAAAAATGCAGCCAAATCTAAAGTTGAAGGCGAGAAAATGTTAAAAAAACTGGTTGATTTCACACGGAATGACCTAAAGGCTTCATATGTGGCTTGACAGACTGGACTTACATCACATTATTAAGAAACGTCGCATGATGTTCTATTGGCGAATAGCTCGTTCAACATCTAAACTTCTTCAAAATATTTTATGGTGTTACTTTGGAGAGCATTTCCTTCATGATTCCGAACTCCTTGTCATTTCGAACAGCAAATATAGTCTCACAACTGCCATTTACACCACAGTAGTTTTCTTAGTTTGTGCGTTTGGAATTGTGTTTAATTTTCGTAGTTTGTGCTTTTGAGGTTGTGTTTATTTTTCATAGTTTGTGCTTTTTAAAATTCGGTTTATGCAGCGTGTATGTTTTACTACTGTGTAATTTGACTTGTTTATTTTGTCTTCGAGCGTAATAAAGTGCTCATCGGATTTTTCACAACGGTTGTATGTATCACAACAATCTATGTATAATGCAACATTTGCACGGACCCAACTTCCGCTCCAGATAAAATGCCTCCGGGGCTTTGTTCCGGTCCAGAATAAAAATTCTGAACGCTAACTTCCTGTGAACAAAATATTTTAAGGACAAAAGCAAACATATTCAGACAGACACAGACGGACTGTCATTTAGCTTGCGTTGTGGACAGAATAAAGAAACAGTAGCGCCAACTAGCGAAAGCGTTGGAACATTTCAGACCCCCTATATAAAGGGTATTTAATATGACGCTACTATTGGTCTTGGTGGAGTAACGGTGAAGCAGGATGACTTCAAACCGAATGGTCTCCGGTTCAAATCAGCCTTACGCCGGTATATTTTAAATTTCTTTATTACACACACACAGTCTCTCTCTCTGTGTATACATGTATGTTTACATGTATGTTTACATGTCTGGTCTTAAAAACACCATCGCCAACGACTGCTTATTAAATGAAACCTGAAGCTGCTGCTGCTGCTGAAGCTCCTGAAGCTCCTGAACGAAGCATGTGATGGCCATTTCCACTGTTTGTTAATTAATTAATTACCTGTTAATTAATTACCTACTAATTAACCTAATTGGTCCAGTCGGCCCCCGTTTGTACTACTCGCTTATTACGGTTTGAGGACGTTTCGTCTCCGGACGATTCGTCACGGAGATTCGTCCTGGGACGATTCGTCACGAGGACGTTTCGTCTCGGGTCGATTTGTCACGGACTGTTCGTCACGAGGGCAGTGGCTTCTATCCCCCCCTAAACAACCGGGCTCAATCCCTTTCCTTCCCCCTCTTTCACAGAACACCCTATAAGCTGGAAGCAATCCCGACTTACTGTAAAGCCCTTCCATACCTCGCCTTCCCTTCCTCCCCTACCCCTCCCACCCCATCACTCGCCCCTTGTCCCTCTCCTTTCACCATTCCTGTACCATTCCTGCCCTCCCCTTCCCTCCCCTTGAAGCGGAGGGGTCCGAGGTCCTCCCCGAAAAATTTTGGATTTCTACATTGCCGTAGGTGAGTTTTAGCGCATTTTTGGAGAAAGAAAACTGGTTTTGGAAAACTATACATTTTAGTTCAACTGAACTGTTGAATTAATTTCTCTAGGGCTTCCAGTGCAATGTAGAAATGTTATGGAACACACTGCAATGTATATGGGACAAAATTTCCAAAATATGATACGCATGTTAAAATACTGGGCAATATGGGACACTGCTTAGCAAATATATGGGGATTTAAAGACTGCATTATGAATGGTGTAATGCAGTGGCAGGCTCCATCCCTGCCTATTGCAGTGTTACCCAGCCGACTGGGTATATATTATCAAGACTGATAATCCCATTTTCACTGCACTACACGACAATAATTGACCAACTAATTTTTCTTAATCAACAGGATTATGAACGCTTTTTTTCAATTTTTAAGCTTTCTTGGCATCCTACATCAACAGAAAAATAGTGGAACATAATGGTCAATAGCTAAAGAAAAACAAGTAATAATGACACACTATAACACTGCTTAGACACTGTAAACTAAGCATAGGCATAATTATCTTCGGATATTATCTTCGACCTCGCCGGCATAATCGCGAGATACCACGATGTGATCCTTTGACTGGGAAGGGTTACATTGCTAGATTACTGCATAAATGATAAGAAAACACTTGCTTTTTTAATTACTTATTTTATCATTTTTATTTCGATTTATTATTACTTCAATGTTTTACAATCAATGCTTCTAGCTTCTGTCCCATTGTGCGTTTGCTAATGGTGTAATAAAGAATATACTTACTTACTTACTTACTTAATTTGTGGGAGGTAATCTAAAATGTTCAGTCCTTGGATGTTGCAGGACAAAGCATTTTGCTGGCCTGAGTCAGTAGGCTACTGTCAGTGGAGCAGAAACATCCATTTCACTGGAGGGGAACTTTCCCTCTGGCACAAATTGGAAGCAGTCTGCTTCCTCCCCCCCCCACGTAGTAGGCCCTGCACAGAACTGTGAGCAAAGACTGTAAGACTGTAACTTGTAGGGAGTGTGATAAAAATTGAAAAGAAATACTTCCCCCCTGTTTTTCACTGGGCTCAACTTGCGCCCACCCTGAATAGGGATAGAAGCCCCTGCACGAGGGTTGCGTAAATGGACCGTCTTTAAAACAGGTCTCTGTAAAGAAGTAGGCCTACCGTAATTTGATTGCGAGAGTTAGGCGTGCGGTTCAGGGCTATAACAGAACAGATGTTCTTTCATATCTTCGTGCAAAAGCCCATCTTTCTCATAACTGGTAGAACTTTTAAGTACTGACGATGACACTATCGTTTTATTCGGCTTTAGTCCGTATTCTCGTTTTAGTATGTACCTATGTCTTTTTTAGACAATCGATCTTTGGTTAGATTTGTTGGGTTTTAACATTAGATAATCGATCTTTTGTTGTATGTCACTTTGGTAGATTTGTTGAGTTCTAACATTAGTTGAGTTTTATCATCTGACGAATCGTCCTGGGACGAATCGTCCTGGGACGAAATTTACAATGTTATATAATGTTAATTTATTGGTCTCCATAAAGACACTCTTACTACATGTACTGTATTTAAACGAAACGTCCGCATACCCTTATTACAACCAGGTTGTGACTTTTCGGTTAACTATACTGAAAATTTTGATGCACGGCTTAGGTTAATATAGGAGTCGACCTTTATTTTGAACGTTGGCTTTATAATTAGGTAAAATAATCATCCGATACCCAGATGTAGAATTAGCGCATATAACTTACAGTTGTAAACATACACTGCACTACATGTAATTGCATTTGGTAATATTTTACGTTTCAATAAGTCTAGCGTTATTGTTAGACTAAATTCCACTACGCACGAAAGTATTTGCTATACTCAAACACGTGAATGAAAGATTTGAACTTTTTGCCATATAGCAAATGATAAATTTAAATGTTTATTGTTATACCCATACAGGGTGTAATTGTGCGCAAGGTACAGCGTGTCCTTCACCTGACCAAAATTGTGCGACCTCCAGCGAATGTTGTTCCGGTAAAACTATCTACACATAAGTTACAAGAGAAGGCTTTTCACGTTTCTAAATTGAATGAATCAGAATTATGATCTTTGTATCTACGGTGAGATATTTGGCTCCATTCATTCCAGTTGCCTAGGAAGGTCTGCTAAAATGGTCAAATTTTTCGATTTTATTTTTTTTCAGATGGAACCAATCTGTCAGCAATCTACGACGAATGTCTCGTGAAGGCTGAGTTGTATGCAAAATGCGACAACTGTTGTTCAAAGGGCTTCGTCTGTGGAGTTGTTGTGACTTTGCGAAACAACAGACGTTGGCTGATAATATCATATATTATATGATTCTCTTTGCAATGATGACAAATGTCAGATGGTCGTCGTAGATGCCTCATATAGGCCTATGTCCAGCGATTGGAATTTGTTAGCCGAGATAAAAATTACAATTTCCGGAGTAGGTGATTACGTTCAAGCGGGAAATAGTGTTTACAATATTCTGAATATGACCAATTGCAGCGAGTCGCGTAAGAGAATGATGAATCTGCCGTAGCAAGAGAACAGAGCAAAATCCTATCATATAATCCAGATTCACGCCATAAGCTGCTATGAATGACTCTAATACATTTCCAATAAATTCTGCTCTTCTTTACATGAACTTGTACCCGATTTCCATGACCAGCTGCTTGGGTCAATGGAAACATTTTTCGGTTGTTTAATAGGAGAGCAGCGGTTGATTAAAAGACATTTAAATCGGTGTCATAAGGAGCGCTGATTGTGGAAGAATTCGATTAATTTATGTGTACGCCCTAATATATTCGTTATGACTCCTCGATGCTAAATAACAAAAGCACGAATTTTAAATGAGATAATTACTGCATTTTCAATGTCGATAGCGATCTCTGAAAAAGCGACTAATTTCTGACACATTGAAAGACTGACAGTTGCTTTCCTAACATGCATTTCCTAAAATGATGCGTAGCCTATTCTAGATGCCAATTTTTACTAATACTAGGAACCATATGCAGGCCTATTTGCAGTATACCCAGCTTAAGCAAGCAATGCATAGTCCACAATAGAGGTGGGACACCAATTGGCCTGTAGGGACTTTTAGAACATCACACTTAACCCTCAGGCTACCAAGGTTTTTTTGCGACATCGGCTACCAAGGGGGGGGGTGGTTACCACCCCCCCCCGGAATTTCGTGTTTGGTTTAAGATATCATATCATGTAATACAGCATTTGATTCAGCATTCATTTCTGAAAAGAATGGTATATTTAGTTGTAAAATATATGAATGCATCTCGAAATTATATAGTTTTTAACAAAGGCACCGGTCCATTTAACGATATCTGATATTATCGCACACAATTTGTACTATTGATCAATTAATATTATGACGTAAGGCCCTACATGGACACGCAAGACTGATATATATATATATATATATATATATATATATATATATATATATATATATATATATATATATATATATATGCACACACATTATTACCGGTATATGTGTGTGTATATATATATGCCCATAGACAATTACGATTGTTACGTAAATACCTGGACAAAAATATATAAATGATGTGGGTTTTGAAAATGAACTATGTATCCAAGAATATTCTAAATATAATAAATATAATGAGGCTTAATTTTCAACAATACAAACTATTCCAAAGTCTGTTTTAGTTACAGGCAAAACCTAAAGGTGTGCAGCTATATCAACATGAAACAAGAAATTATGTAATTTTTCCCGGCAGTCAAATACGTCAGTGGTCCTTGCAGTTGTTGCAAGTTACTTTCATTGTTTTGTGCGAATGCTTCCTGCAAACCGGCTTCTTGAACACTTCACAGCACTACTTTACTCTGTTAGCATTCTGCTTCAACTGTTTATAGCCCTTCCCCATACCCAACCATATCGGTTTACGTTGTGATATTGCATCAGTGATTTTCACACTGAAAAAGCGTATTATTATTCATTATGATCACTTCCGGTTATCAAAAGACAAATAACTAAGCAAGTAAATATAACCCTAAATTCCCTCTAAAGAATGGCATAGTTGTTTCTCTTCCAGAAAGAATAATGAATACCTTTATAGTCGACAACAGCTAACAGCTGACGAGAGAAATTCCTGATTTCATAAGTGGTACCTAAGCTATATCGGGTATAACTTTTTTATGGCGTGGGATATCATCATGACTTTTACCTCAAAATTTGCGCAAATGGACCCCCTACAGCTACCTAAAATGTCAAAATTATATTCCATGTGCAAAAAAAGTTTTTCCAGAAAAACGTAGGGGGGGGTGGTAACCACCCCCCTTGGTAGCCCGAGGGTTAATGGAACCACAGAGTCTTCGAAATTCAATGCTCTAAGATTTTTTCATCTAATCAAAGTCTTGAACTTTGCTATGGAATCTTTGATATTTTTAAGTACAAGTCTTATATAAAGAAAAACAATAAAAAAACAGAAAGTTTTATGACCTATTCATTGCACTTACTGCTTGGTTTTTCAGGCAGGTAAGGACCAAAATGAAGTACAATTACTCGGAGCTTAGTTCGTCTCGGGACGACAGTTAACAGTCATGTCATACATTATAGTGATCAGTCTTGTTTTGCATAGCGTACATGTCCATAGATGCCGCTTACAAACTCACACAAATGCAGGAATACATACAGACTTACAACCATACTTACGTACGTCGGTAAGTATGTATCAATGAACTTAGTTAAGCATCCTGTGCTAACTCTTACGGACGCTGAAACACGGCTATCTGAATCTAAGTTGATATTAAATTAATCAGTGCTTTTTTTCAGCCGGAACGAGCCGGAACGGCGTTCCGGCACCTTTTTTCAGCTACTAAAAATTAATTAATTTACTTTAATTATAATAACAATAAGTTAGTTATTTTAATTTAATTTCAGTGGTTTGAACTGTTTTCAGTATTTATTGAGACCCCTCCCAAACCCGATTCCCGTTTTTCTCGGGATTTTAGCTCGATCATAATTGTTCCGTTCCGGAACCTATTGTTCCACTCCGGAACCTTTTTTCTAGAAAAAAAGCACTGAAATTAATAATGGTAACTTCTATTTCGCCATTGTCATAATGCGCAAGACATTAATCGATGGTCTTTGCAACTGAAATCCTAATCAAAAACCTTTTACCAAATACCGAGATAGATTGAAAACTCAACGCAGTCCAACTACAAGGCACAACAGAATCACAAAGTCCAGTGATCGGATGAATAATTGTAGTGCTTCATTCTGCGTAGCATCGTCATCAGTAACCATGTGCTCAGCGCCCGTAGGTGTCTGATGCCTTCCTAACAATGTCTCTTGACTTCCTGACATCAGATTTCAATCGTCTTGTCTTTTTAATGCCAGAGTATCGACCCATCTGGCAAACCTTCTTCCTTTATCCGGATTTAGGACCGGCACAGAATACTGCTGGTTTGCAGCTCCAGTGGCGGAGTTATTCTGCGTAGGCCTGTGTATCGCTCTAAATATAAGCCAATCAATTAATTATTAGTGTAAATTATACAATGCGAAATAATTGAAGCCAGCGCTTACACAGCTCGAGAGATCTAATAACCTTCTCACACTTTGTCTGTGTTTACAGTATCCTAAATTATTTGCATGCACTAGGAACTGAAAAAGCGAAGTGAATAAAAATGAGATATACTAAAGAGCTCCACAGGCTATCTCAAATTAAGAAATTAAACAGACGAGTTCATTCAAAGGACGTTGTACGAAGAGTTGTTGGTCCACTGATATATTAGGTTAATTTGAGTCTTATCAGTGATAACCAAGTTAATGCATGGTTCTCAGTGACTGAGGAGGCTAAAATTAACTCTGTCGAATTAATGGCATATTACACGGTCCGTCGACCTTAATTTGTTAATCAAAGGCTTCGACCTACATGCTGGAGAACTTGTGGGTGATGACTTGGTCTAATTCATTCGACGCTGCAGGTACAATGAATATAAAAGGACCATCGAGCAACATAGTATTTTAATTAATGACCATTCCCATCAACAGGTGGCATCCACTCAGGCCTCCTTCCTTACGAGATCGTTTAATAAGCTTCATCAATTCAAGAATAGCGGTTAGATCCTGTCGTCTAATTGTAATGCACCACGACCCAATGGTCCACTTACCTAGGTTCAACGCAGCTCCTTTCGACTGCTGTTGCTTTAGCATAATGAGCATTTCAAGTCAGAACTTTACCTTGAAGATTTATTCTGTTTTGAAGGCCGTATGGGTCAACACTTGCAACGGTTCAATGCTATCGCAATAAAATAGAAGTAATGACATTCGTAAGCTATGTAAATCAAGTCCTATGTAAATAAAGTAATTGGCTTCTTATAATTATATAAAGTGGATGAAACAAAGAACAAACATCTTGCAAAAGTAGATTTTGTTCGACTGCAGAATCGACAGAGAAGCGATGGCCAGTATTCAGATCAACGTTCTTCTGTGGTGCCTTCTGGTTTCACAAACAACAAAAGGTAAATCATCGACATAATACTCTAGAGGTGCCAAAGCAGCACGCATCTTTTAGGTAATAATTATCCACAATATGTATTCTCCGAAGAAAGAACACTTCAATATTCTAATTCCTTTATGAAAACAAAAAAAGACAAACAGAGGAAACAGTCGACTTGTGGTCTTTAACTCTCAGTGATCCGAATTAGGCCTTCCTACAATAACTGCCGCTATCTACCAATACATCAGGCAGCGTGTATTAATGGCTGCATTGCTTAAGGCAATGAATGAAATGGTGAGAGACTATGAGCGTTCCACAAGGGACATTCAGGCAGTATAATATCCATATCAGCTTGATTCTCGCTCTCGCTCTCTCTCTCTCTCTCTCTCTCTCTCTCTCTCTCTCTCTCTCTCTCTCTCTCTCTCTCTCTCTCTCTCTCTCTCTCTCTCTCTCTCTCTCTCTCTCTCTCTCTCTCTCTCTCTCTCTCTCTCTCTCTCTCTCTCTCTCTCTCTCTCTCTCACACACACACACACACACACACACACACATACAAACACACACACACATGTTAGAGATATAGCTTTCATATATGCCTCCATACATGCATACAGATTCATTCACGAATGCATGCATATATACTGGCAATACCAATCAATCAATCAATCAATCAAGGATTTATTGTAAGAAAAAATAACAACAAAAATCAGTGTACAAAAGGGCAGGTATAAGCTTTGGCGACAAATGGTAACCCAAAAGGTCTATAAGCCCACTAAGCAGGGTTACCTATGTAACATAAATGCATTGGTAACAAATAGCGAATGGCTTTCTCATAATATAAACGTTTATATTATAGCCTCTTTTCACTACATAGAGAAAAAATATGACACGCACAGCTGGTGAAATCCAAAATAACCTTAACTAGATGCAAGCTTAACTAAAATTGACAAGATAGTAACTCGGGCAGCATGACATATTTAACTAAGTGTTCATTATATGTGCTTTCAAAGTTTTCTTAAACGAAGACAGATTTGTCAAGTGACGAATCTCTGAGGGGATACCGTTCTAGGCCGATGGACCAGAGGCTATTATGGCAAACTTCATGGTAATGGTGCGGGCAGAGACCTCTCGGTAGAATTCACTTTGTCTGGTAGGATATCCATGACTGTCGGAAGATAAGTTGAAGTAATCCTTAAAGATACTAGGTAATGAGTTATGTGTACAGTGTATATTTATACATAAATTCACACAGTTGTAGAATATTAATCTGATCAACTCCAGGTATACCAAATTTGATGAAGTGTTGTTTATTATGGGACTTAGGGGCTATCCTTGCTATCACTTGTATTGCTTTTTTTGTAGAATGGTCAATTTGTACAGTATGTGGGCATAATTAGAAGCCCAGACAATACTACAATACGTCAGATAGGGATATTCTAGCGAATAATAAAGGTTTATTAGGGTTTGGGGTACATACGATGCTAGGCGATTTAGTATCACTATATTTTTTGCAATTTTTGTAGATACGACTTTAATATGCTCGGACCAATTTAGATGCTGATCAATGCAGACCCCAAGAAATTTGGTAGAAATTACCTGAGGAACTTAAATGCTATCAATGAGTAGATCAATGTTTATTTGTTTGACCAATTTCCTATGTGACCTGAATAGGATAAGATTAGTTTTTTATATATTTAACGATAGTTTGTTAATTCTAAACCAATCAACCAGATAAATAATTTCTGAGTATATAATTTGATATAAATCAATGAGAGACTTGTGTGAGTGAAACACGCTAGTATCATCAGCAAAAATGATAAAGTTCGAAATATTTGAGGCATTCGGTAGGTCGTTGATGTATATGAGAAAAAGGAGGGGACCTAGGTTAGATCCCTGTTGGACTCCGTATGTAACATGTATGGATTTTTATAGTATCCCATTACAAAGGACCTGCTGGTATCTATCACTGAGATAGCTACTGAACCACTGATGGGTGATCCCTCTTATTCCGTAGAAATGGAGTTTTTTTTAGTAATATACTGTGGTCCACCGTATCAAATGCCTTTGCAAGGTCAATAAAGAGTCCAACTGAGAACTCATTATTGTCAATGGCTGCTGAGATTTGTTCTTGCAAGTTAATAAGGGACAAAGCTGTCGTATGTCCTCTTCTGAAACCATTTTGCATCGAGTAGAGTATGTCGTTTTTGATGAGGTGGTTATTAACCCTTTCATACATAATTTTTTCAATTATTTTAGAAAAAACAGGAAGGTTTGAGATCGGTCGATAATTTGTTAGATCCTCCTTTTTCCCTTGTTTAAAGATCGGTACAATTTTTGCTAGTTTTAGCCCAGACGGTACAACCCCTGAGGAGAAAGAGCAGTTTATAATTTCTGAGAGGGGTTGTGCAATTTGTTTAATATACGAGACTGCTATCATTGGGTCAATACCATCCAGCCCCGAAGAGTGGGTAGGTTTGATTGTATGCGTTATATTAACGATTTCTTCTGGAGTAGTTAAATATAGAGCCAGGGAATTAATGCAGGAAGATTTCATATATTTATAATACGAGTTGGGGCATACTGGCAAAATAGCTATTAAATTTATTAGCCATGGTTTCATCATTCTCTATCAGGATCCCATTTGAGTCCATTAAATCTATTCTAGTATTTCTGTTTTCTGCTTTAAGGATCGTCCTTATAATTTGCCACTGCTTTTAAAAGTTATTATTGTATTTTTGAAACTCTAATTCATAATATTGTCTCTCAGTCCTTGTATACATACTGGGATACATACATGCGGACATGCATGAATACATACATTACTGCATGCATGAAAACATGAATTCATTTATGCAGGTATGTATACACGTGTGCGTTTATCTATTTATATCGTAATCGTAATCGTAATCTCCAATTTTCTAAAGCGCCACTGTAAAGCTGAACGGAAAGCGCCAGCTCATTCACGAGCGCTGCGACGTATCCGAAGGGGGTTCACAAGAAATCGATGTCCGTTGGTGGTCCAAGTCCGGTTGCCAGAGAGACCAGAGAGAGGCAGAGCAGCTGTTACGGAGGGTTTCGTAGAGGACGAGATAGCTTGGAAGGCAGAGGATCAGATGGATTAAGATAGGAAATCTTGAAGAGTTGAGTTTTCAGTTTGGAGTGGAAAGGCTGTGGGGTGATGAGTAGAGGAGCCCGAGGTAGATGACGATGAGTGAGTGGCGGTATTGGTGGAGGAATTGAGAAGATGCGGAATTCGGGAGGAAGTTCGTTCCAGAGTTTAGGTGCCGTTTGGGATATGGATCGGTTGGAGAACTTGAGGCGAGTAGTGATTGGGGGGGGAGTGAGATATATGGATGAACGGGTAGACTGGGGTGGCTTGATAGTGAAGAGTTCGCGAAGGTACTTTGGCTGGGAGTGTTGTAGTGTGTTGTAGGTTAGCGACAAGACTTTGAAGTGGATTCGCTCAGGGATGGCGAGAGAATTTTGGATGAGTTGTAGACGTTTAAGTTGGGTGGATTCGAGGTTAAGGAAAATGGAATTGCAGTTATCAAGCTTAGAGTAGACAATTGAAGTAGCAATAGTGGATGCAGTTTTAAAGTCAAGCATGGATCGGATGCGGCGGAGGTCACGAATATGCATGAAGCAGGTGCGGGAGAGGTTGGAGATATGATTAGAGAAGGATAAATGTGGATCAACGGTAACGCCAAGATTGAGAAGAGGTAAAGTCGGAGGTGAAAGAGAGAGATGAAGAGCTGGTGGGTAAGTTTATCTAAGGGTCGAGGATTTTCTTGATCTGATCTGGAAGGCCAAGGATACTAAATTCAGTTTTGGCAGGGTTGAGACAGAGGAAGTTGGAGGGCAACCATTTAGAGATTAGGTTGACCATATCGAGTAGTTGAGCAATGCAGGTGGAGAAAGAGCTAGGGGAGAAGGATATGAGGAGTTGAGTGTCGTCTGCATACAGATGGTGGTCAACAGAAGAGGATTTTATGAGATGGATCAGGGGTGTAGTGTAGAAGATGAAGAGAAGTGGACCTAGGACGGAGCCTTGAGGAACACCGCAAGAGAGTGGAAGGGCTTGTGACGAGTGGCTGGAGGCTTTAACAGAGAAGGTGCATGAAGACAAGTAAGACTGGAACCAAAGAAGAGCATTGCCAGAGACGCCAAACCAAGAGGACAGCTGAAGGAGTAGTAGTTCGTGACCTATGGTGTCAAAAGCGGCAGAGATGTCGAGGAGACAGAGACAGGAGACTTGTTGATGACTTAGAGTAGAGACCAGTTTATTATACAGAGAGACAAGGAGAGTTTCTGTGGAGTGATGCTTAGTAAAACCAGATTGATGAGGGTTGAGGAGTGAGTTACAAGAAAGGTAGTCATTCGTCCGGGCAAGGACAATGCGTTCGGTTAGTTTAGATAAAAATGAAAGATTGGAAATAGGGCGATAGTTTGAGAGGGTTTCCTTGTCGACATTGGCTTAATGTGTCTTTACACTCGATCAGGCAAACATTTACAGGCAACCTACACGAATATATATGCCCAACTATGTCGTCGAAGTTCTCGTGGTATTTTTACAAGTTTCTGGTCAAATTGTTGCACTGTAGGCATGTTGAGATATTTAACAGAACGCAGATTGTTAAGAACTTATTTCCTCACAATTATCTATAGATAATTTATGTTGTCGTAAGTTTGGATTCTAATGAACGTAGTGCTACGAAACTACTCTCTTCCGCCTGACTTTGGTCGGGACCGCCTTGAAATGACGCACTATAAAGTCTGATTGATTGATTGATTGATTGATTGATTGATTGATTGATTGATTGATTGATTGATTGATTGATTGATTGATAAAGCACAAGATACGACGGTCTCTCTCTGGTGAAGCTCCGTCTTACCTATGTGATCTCTGCAGCTGTCCGCTCTTAATGTCCCGTCAAGTTCTGCGTTCCGTAACTAGGGGTGAGCTGTTGGTCTCTCGGTTTCGCTCCTCTGTTAAACAGCGTCGTGACTTCTCAGTGGCTGGCCCCTCTACGTGAAATGGGTTCTGACATTCTTTGCGCTTATTTCCACGAGGCAGTTCACCTACTTTCAACCGCCTTCTTAAGACTTCTCTTTTTAACAGTGGTTGGACTGGGAGCACCTCTGAGTAGGTTACTTGAAGAGGCGCTACATAAATTATCAAAATGAATGAATGTCGTCAAAAACTGCGGAGAATAATTATAGACAACGGAGGGTTCTTGGTTTTAGGTGTTCATTGTCTTCAGAATCTGAGGAATATGGCTGTTTACGAGGGACAGCTGAATACAGTCATGAATCTAGCAACTGATCCTAATAACGTACAGTGGAAGGTTCTTCCAACTTCAGATGAGTTAAATACCTACACTATCAGCGATTTCGGTGGTGCTAGGGATTCCTCGTTGACTGGGCTCTACGACATGAACCAGACCGGTCTAGTTATCAAGGAAGCGACAACAACTGAAAATGGAAATCCAATATCAACAGCTGGGTTGTACATCGGACAATGTGCCAATAATCCCAACAAGACGGGCGCCAAGTTACTCGTAGTTCGTAAGTTCTTTCGTTATTTTTCTTTATTTTAAATCTGCCGTATTAACGGATAACGCCTTACCAACCGATTGTTTAAGGTCCAAATCGGAATTTTATATAATGACGTTTTTTTTAATTGAACACCGTTCGTTGGCATTGTCTTCAATTTCGGACTTAACTTCAGTACATGGTGTAGCACTGGAGTCTATTTCAAAATGCTGATGATAGTTGAGTGATTTTTAAGTTTTCTGCATCAACCTGGATGAAATTTAATTCTTGTCCAAACCCTTTTTCTTCAGTTAGGTTAAAACGCTTTTGTTTGCTGCTCTGATATATGGAAGAATCAGGGAAGACATCACTTTACACCAACGCGGTTTAGTTAAAATTGTTCTTCTTTGTCAAAATTAGTGAATTTTTTGTATACGTTTGTCGGCAAAACCTAATCTGAATCCTTATGACCTACTCATTTAAGTGTTTTCATCTTACAGGCACTGGTCCACGGTGTTCATGCATTCCGATAGATTCAACTGCTTCCAATGTGTCGTGCAACATCACTTACGCTGACAGCAGTCTTCATCCGATTGAGCCGATTGTGACCTGGAGACTCAATGGAGCTTACTTCTCAACGGAGATGCTTAACAGGAAGAAGATTGACCCGTATGTGTTCTATGCAGAATCAACAATTACAGACAACAGTGGCGCTCCTGAGGACTACGAATGTGAATTGACTTTTGATGCACCAACTAATATCCAGTTTCCATTCGTCGCAACGAATGCGCCGGAGTTCAACGAATCTTGTTCAACAGCAGGTTAGTTTGTTTACCAGATTAGGAAATGAAAGGGAGACCGCAGAAGCTTTAAACAAGTATTCAGATGTGTATTAACGAGGTCTCTTGCGCGGTGCTATGACAATTCGGCGCCGGTCAATTCAATTAAAATATAACTTAAACTAGGAGCGGGATCAATGATTAAAATATAACTTAAACTTGAAGTGGGATCAAGGAAAGTCACAGTAGACGAAATATGGGTAGAAATAGAAGCGTTAACAAAAGGCGCCGAATTGACCGGCGCCGAATTGACCATTCGCCGAATTGACCGGCGCCCAATTGACCGCGCCGAATTGACCGGCGCCGAATTGACCGGCGCCGAATTGACCGGCGCCGAAATTGACCGCGCCGAATTGACCGGCGCCGAATTGACCGGTCACCCTCTTGCGCTACAGGTAGACGCCTCTGCTATTAGTTGTTTGAGGTTACCATTTTCACAGTGTCAAGCTCCAATTGAATGATTCAAGAGAGCTCTTGGATTGGTGCTGCTAGATCTTCCACAGTAACGCTGTATAGGCCTACCAATTGCATACTGCGAAGCCTGCTCTGAAAACGTCAGATGCTCGAGGTCAGCAACTCAAGAGTTTGCTGTTCTTCCCAATAACATTTTCTTTATCCACTCCCCGACCTCCTGTATGGTGCAGAGACAAGGGCACTTATCAAGGATCTGGAAGAGAAGTTCAATGCCTTCAAGCAATCGAGCCTCAGGAACAGGGGGTAGTTGAGGGTAAATACGGGTATACAGCGTGACCTTATGCTGACCTCACAAAATATATTTGTATAGTATACTCACCTCTAGAGCGTGTACTCATTGGCGCCTATCCCCCAAAGTCATTGGAGCAACTTCCCATCCCCTCCTCTTCCCCCTTTCCCTTCTTTCACCCATTAACGATGACACATACACTGACAGATCTCCCCCTATTTTTTGGAAGGGGCATTTGCTCCAAGGTTTCTATGGAGTAGACGCCCCTGCGTGTACTCACCGCCAAATGTACTTTGACAAAGTTTTTAATGCTGTAGAGTGTACACTATAATTTAAACAAAATTTCAGTTTAGAAGTTATTATGAAAACAATAATTTTCAGTCCAAATAATTTAATTATTGTCTAAATATAACAGACTATGCCTCCTTCTCCGTGCAAAAAATGAAACAATATACTTTCTTTTTTGGCCTATCAACTTTGAGGCCAAATTGCTTATTGTTATTTGTTTTCATTTCTGAACGTCACTTCACTGGTTGTAGAAAGCATTAATTCTTCGATACATTTTTAGCATAGTTGATGAATCAGAAATTGAGAAATTCTGTCCTTTCAATAGCACAGAAGCTCACCAAATCGTTTCCGTATTTCCAAAAATTTCTTGCAAGCCCCCTTACCTAATCCCTCCCTCTCAGTGCTCGGAAAACTAACCGGAAGCGTGTACTCATCTCTAAGTTTACCACTACAACCCTGCTCAAGAAGATACTGCGTATCCCCTATACGGCGCATATCAGAAACGCGGAGATATATCGCCGGGCAAACTCCGCCACTGCTCGAACTCTGTCAGTGCCAGTCCCAAGCCTGGATAAGAAAGGAGGGCGACGGTAATGATCTTTGTTATCACACAGTGTCGTTAAGCTGAAATTACTATTATCGCCGCACAGTGCACCTCCCAGTGTCGGAGATGATCCAGGCAAGGAGGTTCCGGATATTGGGACACTTTGCGGGCTTAGAGGGTTACCAGGACCACGCCAGAGAATTGGGAACAATGATTTCCGGTCCTCCGAGAGGTTGAAAAAGACCATTTGGACGCTTTCGCCACCTGTGGTCAAGACCGGCGGAAGCCGACCCGCGCCCCCTGAACTTTGAGTTGCACACGGCCTGGAACGGAGACGGCTGGCTGAACATTGTGTAAAAGTCAACGCTCCACGTGGATACCGAATGCCGAAACTCTTCATCGAATTAAAGGCGTTTCTCGCTTTTGCATTGCTGAAATGGTTCTCTGTTAGGATTTGAAAAGCACTAGAAATATTATCTGGTGCATTGACTCAGATAAAAATGATCATGTAATAGTATTTATCGAAAGGAACTGAGCCATGTTTAGTCGTTTACGAAAGCGCAGTTGCGTAATTTAAGATATTACAGTTTACAGAATATTGGATTAATCGGGTAGGAACTACTTCATAGTGTTCATATTCGTATATAGTCTTTGACATATCGCATAATTTACGTTTTATTCAGTATGCAGTGGAACAACAACTACTACTGAGACAACTACACCTACCCTGCTTCCAACTACAACTACGCAGCCTTCAACAACAGGTGCGTAACCAATCATGACAATAGACCTACAACCACCTGATTCAAATTGCCATTTATCCCTTTAGAAATAATTGATGCCAAAAGTAGTTCAAATGCGATTTGCTAATTGTTGTATTTTGAGTCACACTTAGCTGTGCAAGTGTGAATATCCGTTAATAAATATATTTATTATAATTATATCTACAAGTGTATATTTGCTACTGCTGCAATCATTCTACGCCACGTTCTGCATGTGAGATGCAGATAGATCTATAGAATCAATCAATCAATCAAATCTTTTTTTGCTCCCATAATGCAGTTAACAATGGCAATACAGAATAAATCGCAAATCGGTTAAATAGTGATAATAAGCCAGTTCACATTGTAAACATTTAAACTGTTAAGGAAGGCAAATGGATACCCAGAAGGGACGAAAGTCCCGCTAAATTAGGATACCCGTGTACCATATGAAGCATTGAGATAACGGTTGAGATTGCATGTAAAGCGATGACAGGATAAATGGAGTCAATCTGATCATCTAGATAATGAAAAGAGTTGGTAAAATGTAGCAACTGAAGAAACGAAGAAAACATGAGACAACAGAGAGGGAATATGAAACATCAGAATGCGAGACTAACTTAACTAATAATGCTAAACTATAACTTCGTTAACTAATAAAAGCCACAATAGAGTCACCATTTGATTAAATAGAACATCAAATGTGAACAAAAAGGTAAGCTCGAACCTCTTTTCAAGGTTCGGTAGATTACGAAGTGATTTGGGTAAATTGTTCCAAACAGAGGGAGCAATGCATTTAATGGTAAAGAACATGACATTGTGTTGGCCCGGGCATAGATTCCGAGAAAGTTGTCAAGGGATCTAGTATAATAGGAATGAATATCAGACATATGAGAGAAATAATGATGGAAGATAGAGGGAAGGGCATTATTGGCGTAGCGATACACAAATTCACAGATTTGTAGTTTATTGATTTGGGGTATATTAAGGATCCGCAATTCACAGTATGTATTTATAGTGTTGGATATAGAGGATCTCCCTGCAATGATGCGTACAGTCGAGAGGAGTATTGGAGGCCCACGCGATGTTACAATAATTATGTCAAGTACGGGTAGATAAGAGAGTAATATAGAGTATGCAAAACCCTAAATGGTAGTAGGTAGGAGACACGAGCCAAGACCCCTATATGCTTGGCAACCTTAGTAGAGATATTGCTAATGTGATCATTCCAGGTTAGATGCTGATCAATCAAGACGCCGAGAAATTTGGAGGATTTAACTTGGGTAATGGGGATATTATCAATAGACAGTATGGAATCAGCATCGGGAGTAGTCTTGCGATGAGATCGGAAAAGTACATAATTAGTTTTGCTAAGATTGAGAGATAGTTTATTGGCTTTAAACCATTCAGCCACATGGATAAGTTCGTTATTGACGATGGATAATAATGAGTGCAGTGATTTGTGAGAGAAAAAAACATTGGTGTCATCTGCAAAAAGGACAAATTCGAGTAGAGTAGATGAGTTGGGTAGATCATTAATGTATAATACGAACAATAGAGGGCCCAGCATTGAACCCTGAGGGACACCACATTTCATGACTTTGGTTCTAGATTGACGACCGTTGCAAGAAACATACTGGTGTCTTTGATCAAGGTAACTATTAAACCATAAGGGTGGAACCCCACGTATTCCATAATTTTCAAGTTTTGCTAAAAGAATAGAGTGGTCCACCGTATCAAATGCCTTGGCCAAGTCAAAAAAGATACCCACAGAGAATTTCTTGTCATCAATGGCAAAGCTACTTATTAAGTTTATTTGCCTCTATCGGACGGTTATACAGCCACATCAAGGACCCAGGGACCACATTTCGACTTCATTGTTAGAAAAAGGCAATCACTTAAGCGATGGGTGTGACGTGTTAGCGACTTCAGTTTTCCTAGCCTCGGCATATGATGGCGGGTGGTAAATTCTGTATCTCGCCGCCTGATCCTCGCACAGTCACTGTATTTATTAGGGGCTATATCCCAACTGGCAGCTTTCTAATTATTGCTGACTGTATTTATTATATCCCAACTGGCAGCTTTCTAATTATAGCTGATTAATGATTAAAGTTGGCTAAGAGGCGCATGTAGCGTTGAAATCTCGAAACGTATTTTTATTCTAATCTTATTGCATACTTTACAGCAAAATGACTGGGTCGTGTCTATGTGCGTTTCAGTTTATTATAAGCGATGCTTAATAGGTTAACCCATCCTGCAATGCCCAGACGTTCAAAATTAACGAAGATATTATCATGTCTGTATCCTAAAGTGAATATTTACTCCTTTGGCATTATTTAGCATTTGCGTAAATCTACTGTTGGTTTGAATTATATTAGGATAAACAATTCATTATTTGAATTACCTTATTTTGCAATAGCAAACACTGATGTAACAATGTTTATTTTACACTGTGCAGAATGTATTTGTACGCCGAGTACAGCCTGTCCAACACCGGAGCAAAATTGTACGAAGACAAGCGAATGTCGCTCGGGTAAGCCAATATGCATTGAGTAAATTAAGAAATCTTATAAATTCGGTCAAAATGAACTATAACTGTCAGAGATGAGGATCTCACATGACGCAATCTCAGTTCTTTTTCAGCATACTTAGTATTTAATAATCAAATTTTGTGGCTTTGCTTTTCAGATGGAACCAATTTGGCAAGCGTCTATGACGAATGTGTCGTGAAGGCCGAGTTGTATGCAAGATGCGACAGCTGTTGTCCCGAAGACTTGGTCTGTGGAGTTGTTGTCACAATAAGGAACGACAGTCGTTGGTTGATACACGATCCTCTTTGCGATGATAACAGATGCGAAATGGTTGTCGTTGATGCATCGTGTATGTCCAGTGATTGGAAGTTGTTAGCCGAGAGAAAAGTTGTAATATCTGGAGTGGGCGTTTACGTGCAAGCGGGAAATAGCGTCGAAATTGGTCTGAATATGAGCGATTGCAGCGAATCGTGTAAAAGAATGATGAATTTACCATAGCAACCGAACCTGGCGAAAAGGCTAACCTGTAGTGATGCCAATGATTAATTCAGGTTCGCAACATGAGGTCTAATTTGTGATCGATTACGTTTCTAAATAAAACATAGTTTTTATCACAGATTCATGTACCAGATTCACTGCTTGACGAAATGCAGTCGAAAACAATATGACATTCTTTAAGTTCTTTTATAGACGAATAACGCAGACAAAACTTTGTGAACTAAGAACTGCTGAATGTGAAGGATTTTAAATAAAATTATGCATAGGTTCCAAATTTAGTTTTACGTCGAATTACAAGGATACGCTCATCGAATAAGACTTCAATTTTTTAATTCTAAATCTTGATAACATTGAACTCAACCTTTGTTATGGCATATCTTTGTCGACATTTGTTTGCATCTGCTGTTTGAAAAGCAAGTTTGACAGTTGTTCAATCAGCCAGCATTTTATAATTAGGTAAAGATGCATCTTTGTCCATCTGTTTACTATTTCTAAGAACCGTACGTAGGTCTCTGTGCAGATTTCAGCTTAACTGATCCATGCGTAGCTCACAACAACTTTAGGACTTTAGATGTCATTCAGTAAATTGCTATAATGGAAAATATAAGAATTATATATGGATACAAAGTCATATTCCATTTCAATACTGCTTATTAATCGCAAGACCTTGAAAACAGGGATCTTCTAATTAAAGTTTCAGTATTTGGTTTAACAAAAAAAAACAATGAATACTACCTCGTCATTGCACTCAACATCTTAAGTTAAAAAGTCTGCAAATAAGTACAAGGACTAAGTAAAGGTCTTGTGCGTTTTTGTAATAAGTCTACACATTTTCATCACCATCGTCACCATCATCTAATCATCATCTTACCATTATCTTAGCATTATCTCATCATCATCGTCGTCGTCATCGTCATCATCATCATCGTCGTCGTCATCGTCATCATCATCATCATCACCATCATCATCATCGTCAGCATCATCATCATCACCATCATCATCATCATCATCATCATCAGCTACAGCATCATCATCATCATCATCATCATCATCATCATCATCATCATCATCATCATCATCAATGATGATCCACTAACCGAGCGTTGCCTACTCTCTCTCTCTGTCTCTGTCGTCAATCGTCTCGCTCAAGAATTCGTTCCCAGTCTGTATGCAGCCCGAAGTTCTATGTGTATTTATCCACCTCCTCCATTTTAAGTGTCCGAATGGTCTCCTCCAGGTGCTTTTGGGTGCGGAGATCAAGGCTGAGGACGCACTAGCGTAGTCCTGATTGCTACCACTCCGTTTGAAGTGTCCAATCATCCTCGGTCTTCTAGAATCAGTCGTCACAGAGACTGCTAATGCAAACTGAAAGTGAGTCTACCTATTTTGCATTTTGTATGTTCTTACTATTTACCTGACTATTATTATTATTAATGTTGTTGTTTATTTTGCTACTTTGACATAATTATAACTATCGATTAAGCACTAATTAAATAAGAAACTCATATATCGAGCAATAATCAAAAGAGAGAGGTAAAGGCTGCTAACAGCCGGCCTTTTAGCGCTTTGCTTCTCCTGCTGCAAAGTACTCTCTGATGCATGCATGTAATGTAATTGCTTTGCGCAATAAACAGATTCTGTTCTGTCATATCTATCAAAACATTGAGCACAGGGAAAATACTCCAGACTCATCAGCCTATATATGCTAGCAGACATACTATAATCTAAAGCTTTGTTAGAAGTTTGGTTACACAAAGCCGAATTGCTTCTTCACGCATGAACGATTCTCATCACAACCTTAATCTTTGAAACCTGTAAATAAAGCAACCAGTGGAACTGTTTAGGTATTCTTAAACTTCAAATATCAAAATTAATGCACGTTCAAAATGACAGCCAGACACTTACTTGATTGTTCATAAATCTAAGGATGGCATAAATAGTTACCTGTTCCATCGAAGCTAACTGAACGCGAACATATGAAGCTCAGGTTAGGTCTACCAATCGAACGTGTTGAAAAACCAAAATGACAACAAGGACTGAATTTGCAAACACTCTGTATCTTAATTTAAAAAGTGTCCAAATAAGCGTATAAAAATTCCATCTATTAGCAAATTAATTAGCCAATTGAATATTAGCGGTATCGACTGGAAGGCTCAGCATGCATAAACATAGACCTAAAAAACAAAAAGCAATTTAAATGTATACCTTTATTCAAAATAGAGTATCGTTGGTCAATATTTACGCACATGTTTTGGTTGTCGTAAAATAAGGCCAATGAATGTTTATCGATCGACAAACACCATCGAAATCTGTTAGGATTTAGGTCTATGACATTCTCTGAACTGCAGACCACCCATAACCACTCAGCCATCTATCCATGCGGAATATTTAAATTTCATTTACCTGGTTCAGTAGAGAGGTCATGTTTTCGCTTTAAACACATCATGCTTCAACTTAGAGACTACGCTGTTTCGGAATTTCTACGGATGTGTAAACAAGTGGGCTGCTTTTAGCTGTTACCAAAAAATGTAATGAGCATTAAAATCAGAGCTAGACTCTGGAAAAACAACCCATTGACGTATGTGTTTTGAAGACCTAAGCGGTCAGAGCTCGTAACGGTTGAATGCATCGCAAACAACATAGAATAAATGAAATACTTTAACGGATGTCCTATGCAAATAACGTTGTCGACGTCTTATATAAAAGTGGTTGCAACGAGGAACAACCATCTTGCAAAATCAGAATACGTTCAGCTGCAGATTCGACGGAGACACGATGGCTAATACACAGCTCAGGTTTCTTCTGATGTGCGTTTGCATTCTGGTTACACAAACGACAAAAGGTAAGTCTAGATAATTATAACACTCACTGAGTGCTTTCAACATACAATTTTTCAATCAAAGAGCCAGTACTGACTTGAGATACATGGCGTGTGCCGTCAACCCAGAGAATAGTCGCAGTCCGGCAGTAGCTTAGTTATTGATACAGCGTTTGCTTTTATTGGGTTCACAAACCTGAGATGCGTTGTACGATGCTGCAAAACTGCAAAAGCACATGACAACCGATGAGAACCGTTACTGCGGCACTAATATGATAGCCTATTGTAGAGCGGCTATCACAAAACTCCCAGATGTCCTTTTGTCTATGAAAGTCAAATTGTAAGAAATGCTTCATTAGAGTTGTTGATAAAATTGAACGAATGAGAAGCGTATCAAGCAACTTAGACAATGTTTGTTTGATCAAACTGTCATAGAATAATTTTATTATCATTTTGCTGAACATCGCCAGTAACAATTCAACAGAAATTTCAGAACTACCCATTATAATGTTCAGAAATGCACATTGAAACTAGGTATCAGAAAACATTGGCATTACATCATATCTGGCGATGAACGCCATCGAAAATTACCAAGAAAGAAAGCGCTATATAAATGTATGTTACAAACCTTACATTTCCATGCAATGTTATCAAATTTTAGTTGAGGCACCAGCAGGGTTGTAGTCGAAGGTATACAGGGGTATACAGGGTGTATTCAACTCTAGAGACCGTATACTCAGTTTGCTCACCTCACAAAATATTTTTACTCACCTCTAATTTGTTTCGGAAAACTTATTGGTAGCGTGAACTGACCTTTAATTTGACCACTCTAACAGCCATGGGCACCAAACCCAGTAGAAATGTAGAACTCGGTTTTCAAATTGAGGGCAGGTACAGAAGAAGTCGCTCAGCTGAATATTGGCGGATGAGGCAGATACTACTTAACCATGTTATATTTTAGTTAGCAAATCGGTAAATCAAAGTTATTTACAAAGAGATGATAATTATTGACTTTTTTCTTCCAGGTGTTCATGGCCAGTGTTCGACTCCGCCACAAAATCAGGCTGTTTACGAGGGAGCTCAGAATACCATAATGTCCTGCGGCAGTTCGACACCAGAAACTTGGAAAGTTTTTCCAACTGATAATGAGCTATTTGCTTCTACAATCACAAACTGCAGCGATACTGTTGACCCTTCGATAACGGGACTCTATGACGTCACCCAGACTAATCTGAACATAAAGACTGCTCAGTCATCTCCCACAGTTCCTCCGATAGCAACTTCTGGCTTATATATCGCACAAAACTGTCCAAATAGCAATAACAGAACCGGTGCCAAACTTGTCGTTGTTCGTAAGTATATGCTAAGTGTATTTTAAATTGAAATATTATCAAAATCAAACAAATTATTATATTAATTGTGATGATATTGGAAAGATATTTGGCACTGCGAAGCATGATGTTACACATCACCTTGCCTAATCTGTATATTCCTTTCCAATTCGCAAACACTTTCAATAATGACACCAATGCACTCTGGCTGTGCCAGTGTGCATTCTCATTCAGCCATTGGATTTTATGTTTATATATATGTATATATATATGTATATATATATGTATATATATATATATATTAATATGTATGTTGTGTATGAAAATATTTGAACACATCGAAGAGGAATCCAAATGTATGTAAGGTAAAAAAGCATCATATTTATTCACAAGTGTGAACTATACTCTAGAATACTATGCTATGCTATACTTTACTATACTATACCATACCATACTATACTATGCCATACTATTATAAACTATGCCATACTGTGCCAAGCTATACTATTCAATACCGTACTATGCAATTCTATATTATGCTGTGTGATGCTATACTATAATGCACTATGTGACACTACATTAGACTACAGCACACTACACTACACTACACTACACTACACTACACTAGACAACACTACACTAGACAACACTAGACTACGCTACTCTACACCACTACACTATACTATACTACATTAGACTAGACTACACCATACTATGCTACACTAGACTCCACTTCACAAGACTACACTACACTAGACTCCACTTCACAAGATTACACTACACTAGACTTCACTACACTAGAAAACACTACACTATACTACACTAGACTAGACTATACCATACTATGCTACACTACACTACATTGCACTACACTAAACTAGACCAGACTACGCTATACTACACTATACTACACTGTACTATGCTACAATAGACTACACTACACGACGCTACACTAACTGTACTATATTACACTGTACTAAGTCTAGCAATAGGAAAGTTATTTCTGCAGATTTATTGAATTTATGATAGGCCCGTGTAAAGCCGACGCTCACATTGTCAAACATATAAGACGGCTTTTACCCCGAGTGAGACTCGGGGTTAACCGCTTTACATAGAATTCCCGACCCGAGTAACACTCGGGGTTAACGGCAAGGAGGTTAAGGATTTTCAAAGCCTTTTCTCTTTATCGCTTTATGTCTAATATCAAACGAATAAAGGTTTTCGTAGTGAACCTTACAAGCTTGAGATGTTCTTGACAAATGGAGATTAAAATTATGAGATATGTTTCTGACACGACTAAGGAGCTATAATAATCTACTTGAACTTCTGTCATTAGACAGCAGCTTGCTAAACTCAACTTCCCATTGCTGTCTGAGAAATTTCCTGCTTACACCTACTCTTCCACGGTTCGCGACTTGGGTGTCACACTTGACTGCTTCCTCACATTCACAGAGCATATCTCCAACATCACTCGCTCCTGCTTCTTTCAACTGAGGCGTCTCAGGGCCATCAGACGCTCGGTCTCACCTTCTGTCTTTACCACCATAGTTCACGCATTTGTCTGCTCACGCTTGGACTACTGCAACTCGCTCCTCATGGGTCTCCCCAAGCAGCGTGTCTCGCCCCTTCAATCTGTTCTAAATGCTTCTCCCAGGCTCATTGCTCGACTCCCCCGGTTTGCCCATATTTCTGCTTACATGCTTGATGTCCTTCACTGGTTCCCTATTGCTGCGCGCATCCGATATAAGATCCTTTTCCTTGTCTCTAAATCTCAGCAGCCTACTGCCCCGAAATATCTCTTGAACTATCTGCGAAAACCGCTATCTGCATCTTCTTCTCGCTCATTGCGCTCTGTAAATCGGCTTGATATTTTTGTTCCCAGGGCTAAAACTGCCTTGGCCCAACACCGGGCGTTTGCTGTAGTGGGTCCCACGATGTGGAATGATCTTCCCCCTCTGCTCAGGGCCAAACTAATGACTAGCTTTTCTTCATCGGTCTCGCGTTCCGTAAAGGCATTTTTTATTTTCCCGGGGCTTCTGTGCTGAGAGCGCCTCTGAATAATTATTCTGCGAGAGGCGCTTTATAAATTTCTTGATACAATACAAAACAATACAATACAAATTACCCCGAACCAACGTGTCACATTTCGTTACGATTTTCCGCACCAGTTATTTATAAGCTGATTGTATCTTCCACAGGCCAAGGTCCAACGTGTGACTGCACAGCGATCAGTTCAACCAGCAACAACATAAGCTGCAGCGTCACATATGCCGACGGCAGTTACAATCCGATCTATGCAAAGATCACCTGGACAGCAGATGGCAATTTCCTTAAGAACGAAACTCTGAATCAGAGGACGAGAGTTAATGGTTCGTTCACAGCAACATCAACCATCACAATTAGTGCCAACGATCCACAAACCTACCAATGCAGACTTACATTTAC
The DNA here is from genome assembly GCA_963556255.1 of Allolobophora icterica. Taxonomy (NCBI): domain Eukaryota; kingdom Metazoa; phylum Annelida; class Clitellata; order Crassiclitellata; family Lumbricidae; genus Allolobophora; species Allolobophora icterica. The sequence goes on along the minus strand of OY744610.1, from coordinate 4,399,589 downwards.
GAAACCGCAGAGCATTTCGGTACCCAACATCGCGCTGATTGCGCCCACGTTCTCCGCATCCTGCACTCCAAACTGTAAGTTTGATGCAAACAATGATCAGTATATTTATTCAATAAAATCTGCTTAAATTACTCAGACTAAGTTGCGATTGTGTACGCAGAATTGTAAATATTAAACATAGATATTCGAAACACGACATTGGGAACGGTTTGTAGTTATGACTGCTCTGCTTGATGAACGTTAGATTTATCGTGTAGCTTCGCATGACCTATTGTTTTACCAACTCACATCTTCCTTATTCAATTTTCACGTGACCAACGGTTGCTGGAATTTCATCGCATTTGGCGGCGTTTTTACCTGTCCATTTAGGTTTGATACAGACATGCATACATTCGTACGTGCATCTATGTATTCATAACATACATAGAAACATCATCATCATCATCATCATCATCATCATCATCATCATCATCATCATCATCATCATCATCATCATCATCATCATCATCATCATCATCATCATCATCATTATCATCCATGAGCTGAAGACCGTAGGAGTCCAATGCACGCATCAACACTTGTCTCCACAGTCACCGATCTTGTACTGCTAGTCTTAAGCTTTTAACGAAGGTAAGCGAATGTAAGCCTATATTCATCGAGTAAATAAAGAAACTTTAAAACTCGAATAATAAGAATTATATAGCTGCTAGAGATTAGGCGCTCAGATGATGCAATCTCCTTTCACTTTCAGCAGGCTTAGTATTAAATCATCAAACTGTGTGACTTTGCTTTTCAGGTGGACCCAATTTGACAAACATCTACGACGAATGTGTCGTTAAGGCTGAGTTGTATGCAAAATGCTACAACTGTTGTGACAACTGTTGTTCACAGAACTTGGTCTGCGGAGTTGTTGTCACTCTAAGGAACGACAGTCGTTGGTTGATACACGATCCTCTTTGCAATGACAACAAATGTGAGATGGTTGTCTTCGACGCCTCGCGTATGTCCAGCGACTGGAAGTTGTTAGCCGAGAGAAAAATCATAATATCTGGAGTGGGTGATTACGTTGAAGCGGGAAATAGTGCTTACAATGGCCTGAATATGACCGATTGTAGCGAGTCGTGTAGGAGAATGATGAATCTGCCGTAGTAACAGAACCTGGCCGAAATATTTCAACAATAGTGACGTACTTGATTTGCCCCAAAAGTTTCTACAACTGATTTGACGCATTCAAATAAAGTATTGCTTTTCTTTAAGTGTCTATGAGTCGCTGCTTGCCATCTGCTTCGGTGCAATCTACTTGCACTCAAAAACCAAAGTAAAGAAAAAGCAAAACATTCTGTGATCTAGGAACGGATGAATGTGAAAGAGTTCAATACACTTACAAATATACAGAGGCCCCATTTCATTTGTCATGATTCTGTAACACTAATCAGGATCCCTTCATAATCGGGATCGAGAGCTCAAATAACATGCATTGATAATATAAAGTCTTGCCCTGATTTATCGTTTAATAAGTTACTGAGGAACAGGAGATACAACAATAGATGCAACTAAAATTGTCCGTGTTGCAGCCAATCCTCGAATCAAGAACTGTTGAAGACAAGACAAGTAACACATTTATTGACAACTAAACTACACCTCTCGAATTAGACATTAACTGTTTTATGTCAATAAAGATAAATTCAGTCTTTGACGAAGCAAATGATTGTTGATATCTTATTCCTATTATATCAGCTGTCTGGTGGCCTAGCCTGCCAGTTGAATGTTTTACTTGCATTATCTAAATAAGATAAGATCTGTCTTGTAGATGTCAATTAGTTTCCTAATTCTAGGAATCATGTGTACAACTCTGTCATGTATGTCCAGTTTTCAGTTTATACATGCAATCCATATTTCAGGATAACCTTAACTCTACAGAAGTGAGTCAGCAATTGGCTCTACAGAGACTTTCGAATTTTATGAAACAATCATTATTGAAAGGACCCTATTATCATGCACAAAGCTTTGGACATCGTACTGAAAGTTTTAATTGTTTTAATGGAATCGTTTTACCCTGGCAAAAAAATGTTTCACATTGAGTCAATAATAAGACTTAGATAGGATGGCCAACTAATTGAAGACTATAAGATAGAGTGGTCTACTTATTGCGCTTAATTTCATCCAGCATGATAATGAAAACAATCGGTTCAAATTGCTGAATTCGTCATATGATGACACGAGAATCTCTAGCTTTTATATAGTCTACTCGTCTATACAATCATTTACGCCATCTTATGTAAGTGCATACATAATAACAAACACATATATACATACGTACATACTTCATACAGCGCTTTTCAATATCTAAAAATAGCAGAGATCCAATGTTGCTGTAAAGTAGGCTATTAGCGTTTGTAACCCTTATAGGGTCACCGGGGGGTAAAAAAATACCCCCACATCGGTTTTTCACGGAAATTTTAATCCCTGAAAATAGTTGAAGAAATCGCTTCTATGACTTTTCCTAAACATGTTTCATGCACAGAATGCATCCAGTTTCATTAGTTAGTCATGCACCCAAATCAGCTATAAAGTACGAAAATGCACCACATCGTAGCTATTTTACTCAGGAATTTATAAACATAACATTATGCATGCTTTACACAGGTTCCGGTCCACTATTCCGGGGTCTGCTATTCCGGGCCCACTATTCCGGGGGTCCATACATACATACATACATACATACATACATACATTCATACATACATCACATACATTCATACATACATACATGTAAATACATACATACACACGTTTATACATACATACATATATACCAACATACATACATACACGTTAGTACGTACGTACGTACATACATACATACACATACATACATACATGTAAATACATACATACATACACATGTACATACATAGATACATGTACGTAAATACACATATACATACACACATATACATACATACATGCGTACATACATAAACAAGTACATGCATACATACATAAAAATATACATGTATGTACATACACACATATATGTACATATATGCATACATACATCCATACATACATACATGCATGTATGCACATACATACATACATACATACACACGTACATATATACATACATAGATACATGTACGTACATACACATATACATACACACATACATACATACATGCGTACATACATAAACCGGTACATATATACATGCATACTACATACATACATGTGCGTACAACGTCGTACATACATACATACATACATACATACATACATACATACATACACACATGTATACATACAAACCTGTATGCACACGTAGATACATACAACATACATACATAAAACATACATGCGTTTTGATAAAAATTATTGTTGACGTCAATTTGTCTTGAACCCCCATGCATTCATGCATTTGTGCATGCATGCATGTATGCATGAATGTATGTATGTATGTAGGCATGTACATACATGACATTGTGTGTATTACATACATAAGCACATACACACAAACATACATATCAAAGACAAAGTGTATATATATATATATACATGTACCTATTTGTATGTATGTGCGTGTGTATGTATGTATGCACATACATGTATGTATGTAGTTATGTAGGTATGCATGACTGCATGTACATACATGTATGTATATCTTTCTTTCTTTCTTTTTCTCCTCCGTCAAGTGTTCACCGACGATGAGGCTCCAACAAAACTTCTCCATTTCGGTCGGTCTCTTGCGAGTTCTATTGCCTTTTTTAACTCCCATCCTCTGTCTTCTATGTCCTCCAGTACATTATCTATCCACTTCTTCTTCGGTCGTCCCCTGCTCCTCGTTCCCTCCACTTCTCCGTATGTATGTATATATATGCATGTATTTATGCATTTATTATTTATACTGTGGTTTTATACTTGAAAATCGGAGTTTATCATAGGAATCATGCGAATCACAGTTGGGGTATTTTTTTACCCCCCGGTGACCAAAATCGGTTGAGAAATATCGTGACCCTATAAGGGTTAAAGATTGCTTACTTAATTACTTGCTTGCCTGGGACTGAGTGCAGAACTGAGCGATGTTGCTGATAAAAAAATCTACGCCTACATGTGCTATTTTATTATTATTATTATTATTTTTGCCCTGAGGTAGTTCTTTCCCTCAGGGTCTAAGAAATTTAAACAATTATGTTTCTGGAACAGTAATCCATCGTCAGTCATGTTGGACTGATACTATTGAGCCGCAGTAAGCCACCGCGTTAAACCGTTGGATGATGATTGAGGTTCTCTGATGTAAAAAGGTCGTCTCGCTTGGTTCGCCCGTGGCGTTAATAATAATAATAATAATAATAATATTATTATTAAAAAAATTATATGAGACCTTCACATTAAGTGAAATAAGTTCGACACTTGATTCTCTCTTCCTGCGTTCTCGTCTTCATATCCCATATGTTTTTAAAATTGCAACAAATGTCTGAAAAACTGTCGAAAACTGTGTTAAATACTCGCAAACTTATATGAATATACAATTGCTAGTTTCGTGCAATCACGGTATAAATAATTACACAGTACGTCGACTCTCATTGCTGGCTGTTGACTAATTTTTCTGGTCACGTGATTACGACACCTGGTCACGTGATTACGGCAAAGTAAACGACGCCATTTTGAATCCGAGCTCTTGAATTATAGATTTAAACTGAAATTAACGTTAAAAATAATATTGTTAATTCTAATGAAGTCCTCGATGTTGTTGTAACGTTTAAAAAATATTTTATGTGATGGATTCCGATGTATCGGCGTGTAGTCCTCAATGTTGTGGTAACGTTTAATAATATTTGATGTGATGGGTTCCGGTGTATTGGCGTGTTAGCGGCTCAGATTCAAAATGGCGATTGGTCACACATTCTGACTGCACATCGGCCGGGAGTCGTCTTACTGTGTAATTATTTATACTGTGGTGCAATGCTAGAAGGCATCAAGAATGAATTTGACACCTCTAACAATGCGATATAAACTCCTTGTTGACTTAATGAGCACAAAGATTGATGACGTCACTATTATCAACGGTTTATACTCTACTAGGTAAGTTTGCAAATCTACTGGTTAAATATTAATTCATGTTAATCATTCGATTGTAAATCAGTTTTCACAATTGTCAATGGTTTGTTCCTTTCAGTAGAATGTTCTCTTATTATTGCCAGTGTAAATCTCACAACTAGAGGACCGCAATTACCGTAATATTGTGGCGTAGTTCGATATGTTCATCAATGCATGTAAGCTACATACGGGTAATCTTCCTAAATTTATTCTCTGTATCAAATATTTAAATGCATTTTACATCCATAAGATATTGCTATAAAATGTAAACTGGAGTGTATTTTGAATTTTTCAGTTCGTCTGGTTTTCCAATTGAAATTGTGGCTACTAGTGTGGTTCTTCAATTCTAAATGCAGAACGAGTAAGCAAGACCTGTTACGACTTGACTTGCGCTCTATCGCGGCCGCATAGCCTATTGTTCCAGCATTTGCATACAGTGTGCAAGGACTATTTTAGATGGTGGAAAGCGGACTTTAAATTCGTGATCAACGTTTGTTTGCTATCGTCTTTGAAAATTGATATGGTGTCATAGACTGTCAAACTGGTGGAATTCTGATTCTATCTCCCATACATGTTTTGTAGGCCTATGTTGTGACTACGATGCTTTTTGTTTTGGGGGATAGTAATATAATTACAAGTAAAAAGTAATGTACTGCTTTAGATTTTTGCTGAAGGCTTACTGAATTTCATATTGAAAAAAAAACTGGCGAGGTTGGATAATAATTTCAATCGACAGAAACTTGCAAGAGGATCAGTGTTTTGAACTCTATCTTTTCGCAAGAATCATATCTGAAGCACAGACTCAGACAATTCATAATCATTAATGATGTCGAAAAGTATTTCTTCCAAACAGTCATTAACAAATTCCATCGGAAATGCAACACAAGAAAAAATAAAAAGTGAGAAGTCATTTGTGCTGGTTAGTCATACGAAGGTAAACAAGAAAAGACATTCGAAAGAAAAGACACACGAATGCGAATTTTGCAAAAAAATATTTACCTACACCTCTAACCTACAGAAGCACTTAAAAATCCATACTGGAGATAATGCGCACCTTTGCCAGGTATGTGAGAAAACATTCTCATGTTCTTCTAGGCTGAAAATACACACTAGAACCCATACTGGAGAAAAACCATTTCAGTGCGAGGTATGTAAACGATTATTTTCTCATTCTTTCAGTCTACAGAACCATATTAGAATCCATACCGGAGAGAAGCCTTATCAGTGCCAGTTATGTCAAACACGTTTCTCCCAATATTCAAACCTAACACGCCATGCAAGAATTCATACTGGAGAGAAATCTTACCAATGCCAAGTATGTCACAAACGTTTTTCTCAATATTCCGGTCTAACATATCATGCAAGAATTCATACCGGAGTGAAACCGTACCAGTGCCAGCTATGTGAGTTAAAAACTAACAGCAAAAGTCACCTAACGATGCACATGAGAACACATACTGAAGAGAAACCATACATTTGTGGGGTATGTCAGAAAACATTCTCACATATTTCACGTTTGAAAAGTCACGAGAAAACCCACTCTGCGGAGAGATCATTTCTGTGTATTCTTTGTAACAAAGCATTTTCCACATCTTCAACGCTAAAAATTCATGTTAGATTTCATACTGGAGAGAGACCATACCAATGTCAGATATGTGAACAAAGTTATTCCCAATCTTCTCAACTACGATATCATGTTCGAATCCACACTGGAGAAAAACCATACGAATGTCAGACCTGCAAAAAACGGTTTATACAATCTTCCGATCTAAAAATTCATGCAAGAATTCACACTGGAGATAAACCATACCACTGCCAAATATGTGAGTTTAAAGCTAGCTATGGCAGTCATCTAAAGAGGCACACGAGAACACACACTGGAGAGAAACCATACCTTTGCCAGATATGTCAGAAAACGTTCTCATGCAATTCAGGTCTGAGAAGACATGGAAGAACCCACTCCGTCTCTGCCTCGGGTTTGTAAAAACATTTTCCAAGTTTACAGTGTGCAAAATTATGTTGGAATCCATTCTTAGGATAAGCAATAAAAAACCAGTTAAACCAGAGAACGTTCGCACGCCATTATTTCATGTACTTCAAGAAACATTCTTATGCAATTCTTCTGAAATACATGAATGAACCCTAAATGTAGAGAACCCATTCTGTGTTAGGATTGTAAAAATAAAATTTTCGCGATTTTCGAGTCTACAAATGAATAAAAGTCTCAACCAGTAATTACCTGAAATATATGACGTTATCGAAAGCAGGCCCGCCTTAAGAGGGGTGCAACGGCTGCCGCAGCACCCGGGCCCGAAGAATTTAAGGGCCCCGCATTTTCGGAAGAACATCAAAAAAATTTTTCTTGTGCTTGTAATTGGGCCCGCGCTGATTGTTATATAAATAATCACAGCACCCGGGCCCGCACTAGCCTTAATGCGGCCCTGATCGAAGCACAATAGTTGGTGAAGAGACAAAAATGCAAGTGTGGAACAAGCCAATCTTAAATGGAGCGCACGAACAAAGTCTTGCATATCAATTTTATATTCAGAGTAAGAGCTTTAGTACATTTCAACTGCAGGACTGGCATATTCAAGGATCCAGCATTTGTTTTGCGTGTTTTTAAAACATTTTAGTTCAATTCAGGTAGGCCGATAATTATGCTTGTGTCTAGTTAGGCACTTTAACTCTATCAAAGTGTTTTGATTATTGCACTTCATCTACAGTGGCTAGTTTCATGTTCTTTTCACTTTAATCCAATTTTATAATGTCGTTCTATCATGATGCTTCTTTTAGTCTTCCGTAACCTCAATAGCAAGGTAATTGCAACGATTTTTGCACACATGATCAGTGCTGATGGTCACGATGCTGTAAGGGTTGTAATGACTTATCAAATAAAGTTTGTTCGATCTTTATTTGCATAGTTAACCAATAACGACACTTAGAAATATGGCATCCATGTACAGAGGGCATTGTGCCGCTCCTGAGTTTTGGAAAGAAAAGAGAAAAAGATGTAAAAAGAAAAAAAGGAAGAAGAAAGGGGTAAGAAAGGAAAAAAGACTCAATTACAGCACTGGCTTACAGTGTTGCACATGTAGACTGAGTACAAACATCGGCAGCGATCCCGAGGGTCGAGGGGACAAGAACCCAGCCTTAAACAGTGGCGGAACAGTGTATTGTTGTACCCCACATGGTGAAAAAAGGAGCTCTATGTTCCCGTCACCAGTCAACCAGGTCGTCAATCGTTGCGTTCTGCTGCTCGTGGGGACCTGAAGGTCCCGTGCTCCCGTGCATCGATGTGGGCGCACCGTGTGTTTTGATGCATCAGACCATCATACTGGAACAGTCTTCCATGAACAATTCGTAGCATTGCACCAGGAAACATTTTCACAATTTCTTTTGTCGCATCCGTTTAAATCTGTTACGTTTAGCGCCTTCGTGCATTTCTTGTAAGGCGCTATATAAATACAGACAGACAGTTTTTTTTAATGAATTTCCTATCAGACCTACAGTTGAGTCTACGACTTAAGCTTCTGCGTCTATTATTGCATGTATATAATGTAGAGTGATCGTGTGGTCTCGTGTTCAATTTTCAATGAATTGTTTGGGTTAGATCCTTCACCACAGCGCCCGTTTGAACAGTGACAGAATTAACACATTCTTCAAAGAATTGATAACCGCTACCCGTTTGAAGATTTGCCATGCGCATTGGATGAGTGTAGCCCTGTCCGCATTTCTATGTTCAATAGGGCTCTGTACGGGTCTGAAATGGAATCTTGGCCCCATGTGGGCATGTGCTGGCAGGGAATATGTTCAGCACCAAGTCATTTTATATATTCTCTTAGATTAGTAGAGTTTAGAAATGACTGAAATGTAGGCCTAGTCGTTCGTTCTTCAATCTTCTATATATGTTAAAGGGAATTTTGTAATTTCCAAAATTCACTCAGGCACTTAAAAAAATCCCTGATAAACTAGAGATTTTGACAAATCCCTGAAATCTGAGGACGAAAATTTGACAGCTTGCCTGAAAGGAAAATGACGAACATAATCGAAGTTTGACATCGACTGTTGCATCTGACTTTACCTTTGAAACATCTGGACCTAGTTGTCTTGCAGCATCCAGTGGGCTTTTGGAGTTGCAGAATAATTGAAGTTGTTGATACATCACAAAGTAATTCACAATCTGGCTCGACAACTTCGTCTTTGAAGTTGCACAAATTAATATGTTACAGTCCGGTGAATGTCTATTTACTAATATTTGCAGCTTTTATTATACAGACATCAGTAAATGACAACCCAAAAGGTCTTGGTACCCCGACCACAACCCATCTGATCCAGGTACCTAAACCACAAAAGGTCTTGGCACATCAACATAGGTAGCAATTACCAATGAATCAGGTCTGAGTACATCGGAACAGCAGACAGTCGACAACCTGTTTTGGTGGAAGATGTGATGGACGAGAGGTCGAGTGCGAAAATAGTTCATCACTTGAACGGAATCGTGTTACAATTTAAGCACAACGTAAGCGAGCTCGGGATGCCATGGTTGATCAGGCGGAGCGTGTGGCAAAGCGTAGCCGAGTGATAAACGTTGCTGCAAACCCAGGAGACAATGTTACCATACCTAGGCTTACACCCCTCGTTGACAGAGGACGGGGAGATCCTCGAAACACACTGGGTGTTGTTTGTGAGCGTCACAACAGCGACCTCTATCGCACCGCTGTAAAGGCCGGATTGTTGACCGGGAAATACTCCCACAAGCTGCTAACAAACAGTGACGTTTCAACAGAGCAGGAAATAGGACTCCGAAGTGCTTTTCAATTTGAGTCCAAATGTGGTGAGCAAGGATTTCTTAAATGCAACTGTTCAGGGGCTGGACACTGCAAGACAAACAGGGGCGTAGCTATCATATGTGCAGGCGGTGCAAGGCACCCGGGCCCACGACATTCAGGGGCCCACAGGGACACCAGATAACATTTTCATAACCACAGTTGAAAGTTTCTTTTTACAATTAATCTAATTCATATTCCTTCTCATTTGGTAACAGATCTACATGTGTACAGTAGTTGTGATGTTCGAATGCTTCGACAGTCGACACAATTGCATTACTTCCTTACTTTGCATCATGGGAACGCTCGTTTTCAAAATTGAAAATCATTAAAAATTATTTTAGAAGCACAATGTCACATGCAGGAAGGGCTTTCTGATCGTGCACTGCTATCTATTGAGAATAAGCGTGCAAGGATAAGCAATGTTGCGAAGATGATTGACATTTTTGCTGAACAAAAGGATAGAAAGAATTGAAGAAAACTCTATAACGTCGGCATTGTTTTAAGCAGGCCTACTAGGGCTATAAGTGAATAAGTATACAACGTGACACGTGCTAAATTCGATTGAGAAATAACATAAATTATAACATTGTGATTTATCCGTCTCATTCTTACAGCATTCATGTTTCTTTTGTGAGTGAATTTTATGGCATGCTTAAATATAAATGGCATTGTTTAGTTTTTGTAGGCCGTACACAAACAGCAGTAGTAGGCCCTACTCAAGGGCGCAGGAATTTTTGTAGGGGGTGCAAAATGACGTTTTTGCATTGAATAAGCTATTCATGAACACACAACACGTGACAACTTAAAAATATATAATGGTCAAGGACTTTACCTAAATAATCAATGGGGCGGGCACGCGGATGCAATAGACGCATTTGAGTCTACTTTTTTGGCTAAACAGTAAACACTGAAATATTAATTACACTAATTAATGAGAAGCCTTAAATGTAAATATCTGAATCTAAATGTCTTAAATAATTAAGGTTTAAGAATTTATGAACGGCAAAAAATGACACTTCATGAGTGTAAATGTTTAAAACTTTGAGTTTTCGTCTATGTAGTGGTAGGCCTATGTAATTTTTATTTATGCTTCATTAGGGGCCATCAATATATTACGAACGCAAAAATCCGGGAAAATTGGGCCCCTCCCTGTACGCACAAGTACTTTGTTCCACCCCGCGGACGCAGGATGTGTCAGTACCATAGGTCCAGGCAGCGACTGTCTGCACTTTAGGCCAGATTCAAGGATGAGTAATCCATGGACTCACTGTTGGGTTGTGTGATAGTTTAACCCGTTATGGACCAAATCTTTATTATGGAAATTTTTTATGAACTGTGCTAATTACTTGAGCTTTGATGGCTCGGTTTGAACGTATGTATTATGTTTTTTGACTATTGTCAAATAAAGTATGCAAATTTGCATATGTTCGTTTTACAAACATTGGGCCAATAGGCTACTGACAACATGTGAAATATTGAACATGTGCGAAATTAGATTGCAACACAAAACCGTAATAAAAATCGATAATTCCTGTTAAAAATCGTCTGAAATGTAATGTTTTCAGCCGCAACTTCTCGGTATATCAGAAAAAACTTACTAAAATGTGTAGCCATTGGCATCGACATTGTAAAAATCCTAACTGTTCACGTGTTCGTCACTATATGCTACATTGTGAAACACTTCTGGTGAGGGCATTTGTTGGACGCGCATATGTACAGGGTGTTTTTTGCCACAGCCTTCCAATTTGCAACGGCCTCGGTCTTGCCTTTCTCCCGATTGAGGCCATCACAGTCATAGCGTAGGCTATGACGGGTAGAACTGCTGTCGGTACAACAATCCGGCGATGGCTGAAGCTTCCCTGGAGCAGGGTTCGGACGATGTATCGCACAAACTCCAGCTAATCCATTTTGCCACCAACATCCACGTGTACTCTCCAGGCAGCCACTACACATATGTTGAGAGCATGGGTGTAGAAGCAGAACCACCATGCCCGACCTTTATTCACTGAGAAACCTGTCAAGTAGGTCGACACCAACCATTGTCTTGGTGTACGAGTCAATCATCATAGGGCAGATTACTTGGATGTGCTTCTTGTCAACACTGGAGTAGCGTCTCTTGGACACAGTTGGGCTCACACCGACATGGTTTGAAGCAACGAAAACTGGCTTGTAGTCTTTCCACAATGTCACTGCAACACGTCCATTACCCTGATTTCCATTGCTCCTCGCTGCTCTTTCTTTCACAAGAGGGCAGTCACGCAAGCAGTACTCCCGCATTGTCCCAGTTGCAGCAAGATCTGTATCCTGCAGTGTTGTGAGGAGTTCCAATGAAGTGAAGAAGTTGTCGAAAGTAAGAGTGTGACACTCGGGATGTTCAACTCTCGTCAGAAGCTGCCGGACAACTTGACTACCGAGGCTGTCACCCTCACCACTTCCCTCCTCACAGGGCATATTTTAACTGTATAACTAGTGGGACAAATGTCCCAGTAGTCTTAGGATTTGTCCCAGTAGTCAGAGCGATTTGTCCCAGGCAATGTATGTATAAAGTACAACTAGTGGGACAAATGTTGGAAGAATTTAAAGATTTGTCCCAGTAGCATAATGAGAAAGGTATGATATTATTGTTGAATGACCCTTGTTATTGGTTGGGAGACCCCAGAAAAGTCGTAAAAGAAGGTGATGACTAAAAAAAAAAAAAAAAAAAAAAAGGTCATCAACTTTTTTCGGAGATAAATTTCGAAATTTTTTTAAAGTCTAAAAGTTGTAAGTTTGTGAAGATTAATTTCTTCGACCAGATCATGGCCGACTTTCTCCGACCCACCTCTGAGAGACGAGTTCCAAAGAAAGATCATGAACTAGACCCATGGCTGATTTTGTCCCAGTAGTCAAAATTCCTTAAAATATGCACTGCCTCCTCATCCTCCTCTTCATCTGTAATGTTTCCTTCAGGCTCCGGTGGGATAATTACTACATTGTCTACGTCATTTTCATCGTCTCTCAGAATCTGCTCCATATACCTTCTCTCACTTTCGGAGGCATCTGAATAAAAGTTATATTGTCTGACCTCAACACCTTCAATGTGTCAAAGTATTGAGTGCTACTCCACACCCATCAATTTTGGGCCCTTCATTGTCTATTACTTATATATATATATATATGTATATATATATATGTATTTTGTATGTATATATGTATATATAAGTGATTTGGTTGATAGGCCTACATGTAGCTCCTTCATTGTATATATAAATATATATACATACATAAATATAAATATGTATTTTTGTACGTATATATGTATATATAAGTGATTTGGTTGACACATGTAGCTCAGGATCAGAAATAGGCCTATGCATCTTTAAATCAACGTTGACTTGACTTGACGTCATCATTATGTTCGTTTTACGAACATGACCCAGATATCAAAATTTTACGACTCCATTTTATTACAGTAAATTATGCAAATGGCGTGTGCTTTGTGCTAAACATGTGCACTTGTCAAATACCCATCAGCTCGTGCGATATCACACATCGAACCAAAATTACAAATTTGCAGCCAAAAGAGGGTGGACATACCTGGTGTTGCCGTATTTAGCATCAGACAAAATCAGTTCAGCACTTTAAAACCAGCAATTTTGTGTGATTTGTACGATAAATCAAACTCTTCGCTGATATAGGAGCACAAGTAAAGAAAAGTAAAGTGATGACGTCACTCATCAAAATCATGCCCGTAAAAAGAACATTGGTCCAAAATGGGTTAATAATAGCGTTCAGAGGTAAGTTGGCATACAAGTTACACCTCTCCCACAGTCCTACTTCCTCTGGTAGTACCGGATAGCTGGAAAGACTGAACTCTAGCTCACTTGAAGGCCAATCAATTTGAAGGCCCCGTTTCCTATGCGTACGTACATTATCAGTAGACCCCACCCCTCCATTCGCAAGCATACGCAAGCATATACATTTCGGTAACCCCTCCCCTCCATGCGTACGTAGTATATGGATGGCCCCTTATTATATAAAATGATGATGACCACTGATTGACCAAAATGACTGGAAATGTATTATGTCTAAAATATGTTTGCGACTTTGCATCCACTGTTTGGCGTCTGGCGGCGCCACTTTAAATAATTGGTTTTTTTTCACATTGAAAATTGAGTTGGAACTGTTGTAATAATCTTAATAATCAAAGGATTTTATTTTGTAAAATATGCGCAAAATCCTGGGGGTCAAAGGACTCCCTTGCCCCTCTTCCGGACGCCCATGGTAGTAGGCCTACAGAGAAGTTAGTGAACGGAATAACTACTTTTGGCTATTGATGGTTGATTTATCTGTATAACAGCGAAATATTGTAATCACAAGTTTATGACTGTGACCCAAGACCTTGATTTAGGCATTAGGCCTAGGTGGCGGATGACATACGCATTAGTCCACAACAATATTGTTAAGAACGCAAAGCTACAGGCCTTATAAACCCAAACAGGGGTTCATACGTGACCTCCTGCACCCGGGCCCATGAAAAACTAGCTACGCCCCTGATAACGTTTAACAAATCATCATCCTGGAATTGAGTGACTTACGAGTGGGATATAAACTGTTGCATGGGTCAGGCATACAGTCGACACAACTGTCGTCGAAGGCCTGGTCAGAGCAAAAAGCTGACAGATTGGATCAAAACCGAACTTATAGCTTTCCCTTCAGAGAATTTCTGTAGCACCCCTCAGACGCGCACCCAGCCTAATCCCGGCGATAAATGAAAATGCATACAAGCAGTGACGTAGCAATGTGTTGTTCAGGTTGTGCAATGCACAAGGGTCCCGGAGGTTAGAAGGGCCCCTGACAGCGAATAGTCATTTTCAGCCTAAAAGCAAATCTACTTGTACAGCAAGTTAGCAACAGCGTAGGCCTACACAGTACTACGCACTCAAATGACTTGACTCAATAGTTTAATTGGCTGAATCTGAAGCTGGAATTTCCAAATGTATGATTTAGGAAAGAGTCACAAAATTCTTTACTCTATGACAGAATCGAACAGGCCAGAAAGTTCGACACTTCAAAAGTGGTAGATATTTTTGCGCAAGAGAAGGCGCGCAAACGAACTTATGAGTTTTCGGAATTTTCGAATTCTTCTTTTTAGACTACTGTAGACTAAGCACTTGTCTAAATTGCTTCGGTATTTTTATCAACCAACCCAACTGTTTCACAATTTGACAGAATATTAATGTGGATAATTCATATCTTAGCAGTCATAGCAGATGGAACAATGTTTTTCGATTAATTATCTCTAGTTAATTTTTTTATGGCAGCCTGGAGAAATAAAAAATATTTATACAAATAAATCGGGGAAAATAATTAAAATGTAATTACTTAGGCCTAATTATTATTTAATTGGGGTGCGCTTTATGATATTTACATAGGCCTATTTCTCACGTTGCGAAATATGCAAATATAGCAAAAGCGCCAAGCGTTTTGCACAGGGTTTTTTCAGTGCTCTTTCTAGAAAAAAGGTTCCGGAACGGAAAAATTATGGACGGGCTAAAATCCCGAGAAAAACTGGATTGAGGGTTAGGAGGGGTCTCAATAAACACTGAAAACAGTGCACAACACTGAAAGTAAATTAAAATAACTAAATTATTGTTTTTATTATTTAAATAAATAAATTATTTTTAGTAGCTGAAAAAAGGTGCCGGAACGCCGTTCCGGCGCGTTCCGGCTAAAAAAAGCACTGTTTTTTGGTTTCAAATCGAAGGGGGTTCAAAGGGCCCAACATCGAAGCTCTGCACAAGGGCCCCCAAAAACTTGTCTACGCCACTCTGCCCTCATAAGAAAGAACAACGCATCTGCAAAAAGTTGATTTTGAGATAAATGCAAAAAACATAAATTGGTTGTTGCCAAGTAGATCCTATATTCGTATTCATTTTTGCTTTTAACCAACATATGCAACAAATATCTACCATTTTTAGAGCGAAATGAATTTTAAATATTTTCTCTCATAAATATTTTAAATGTCAGTAAATGTGTTTTTACTTAGCTTTGAAGACCGACGACATAACCCAATAATTGTTAAGAACAACGCATCTGCATAAAATCGTGTTTTAGTGTGGAACAATTCAACAATTGACTCGTATTTCAGGTCAATTATATCAAACAACATAGGCGTAATGTGTGGGAGTACGAGGGGTACGCGTACCCCCAATATTTTTTACACGGGGTACCGTACCCCCACTTTGTAAACAATGCCAATCAATATTTTATTATTGAGCCTTCCCAGAAATCGCAGTCTCCGCCCTGCTTCGTATATGTAAGAAATTGGTATTCCCACTTTTTAGACCAAAGTTACACCTCTGGGTACTAGGGGAATACGTACCCCCAATTTTTTAAACAATGCCAATCAATATTTTATTATTGAGCCTTCCCAGAAATCGCAGTCTCTGCCTTGCTTCGTGTATGTATTATATTGGTGCCCCACTTTTTAGACCAAAGTTACGCCCCTTGGGGCACGAGGGGTCGCGTACACCCTACTTTTTTTACTGGGGGTACCGTACCCCCTACTTTTTAAACCATTCCAATCAATATTTTTTTTATTGAGCCTACATAAATATAAATATGTATTTTTGTACGTATATATGTATATATAAGTGATTTGGTTGACACATGTAGCTCAGGATCAGAAATAGGCCTATGCATCTTTAAATCAACGTTGACTTGACTTGACGTCATCATTATGTTCGTTTTACGAACATGACCCAGATATCAAAATTTTACGACTCCATTTTATTACAGTAAATTATGCAAATGGCGTGTGCTTTGTGCTAAACATGTGCACTTGTCAAATACCCATCAGCTCGTGCGATATCACACCCTTAGGTACCGTACCCCCTACTTTTTAAACCATTCCAATCAATATTTTTTTTATTGAGCCCTCCCAGAAATCACAGTCTCTGCCTTGCTTCGTGTATGCATGTAAGAAATTGGTGCCCACACTTTTCAGACCAAAGTTAACCTGTCAACCATAATTTTAAAGATATGAAACCAGTTATATACAGTTTTAAAAATTTTGATATCGCTTATATTTGATCATATCCGACTATCAAAACAGTCTGGGATAGTGAACATGTCACAGGACAGATGAAGTACCACACTTACTAATCTGCATCTTAGCTCCACAACATCTGATGTCTTAATAGCTGGCCAGAATTTTTTTTCTATTTTCTGGCATCAGAACGGTCAGTTTAGAAATAGGCCCCAATGTCATCTTTTTTCTCCCGGGGAAACCCTCTCGCCTCACTTCTTCCATTTGGGTTTTTGACGTCTAATTTGCATATACGTTCAATTAAGATTATCTTTACTGCATGAACAATTATGTAAAGAAAATTCTTCACAACGCTCACACTCTTCGTTACCCAGTTTGTAAATGAATTGTTCATCTGCTTTATCACATTATGATCTAGAGATCATAACAGCAGACTACAACTTAATGTTTCGCTGCAGTAATTATACATTTCTGTAATAGAAATATCTCATGGGAAGTACGCCTGCTTGAATGAATCAATGGGTAATCGAATAAAAAAACAGCCAGACGCATCCCACACCCTTAGGCCTATCCTCTCCACACATTTTATCATATCGTCTTTCTGACTCTTTCAAGTTAAATCATAAAAACCTCAACCGTGTAAGCATAGGCATAATTTGTGGGGGGTACGAGGGGTACCCGTACCCCCCACTTTTTGGACTGGGGGTACCGTACCCCCCACTTTTTAAATAATGTTAATCAATATTTTATTATTGTGCCTTCCCAGGGATGGTCTTCATGGTGAAAAACGAAAGTGGAAAGAAATTGGTACCCCCCACTTTTAAGACCAAAGTTACGCCCCTGCGTGTAAGCCTACAAAACAATCTGAGTCTACCCGAATGCCAGAAACTAGATAAAATGTGGAAATGCAAAAATTGATCGAATTCCCGAAAACAGTATTCTGCCAAGCGCTCGAATCCCGAAAACTAGTATGGATTAGCCGGCCAATATCCTGTATAGTATATTTTGAAAATATATCTAAAAGTTCGATTTGCGCAAATAACTTTGTTGTAACTTGGAAAATAGATTTCGGAGATCCGATGAAATTCTGTTTTGGGAATTCGCTACGCACCCAAAACAATCACCCGTAGTCACAAACAAAGTCATGATAAATCATTCAAAAACATTTAAAACGTTTAAAATTACTATATTTATTGTTGCTCAAATTTCACTTAATCTCAAAGCGTGATGAATAATGAAAACCACCAAGACGGATTAAAATTACAATCATAAAAATAATTAATTATCGCTCAGATTCGTAAACTTACCATCGATATCTATATTTAGACCTGGATTGAGCTTAGCCTATTCGGTCTGCACGAATCGGCGCGGTCGGCGAACAGGCCTTTTCGCCATCTTCCTACTCTTATTCTATTAGCTGTGCGTTTCATACCTGTAATAAAGTTTCGACTAAGACCTTCAAGTAAAGAGCATTTCCACACTCAATGCAAGCTAACCAACCGTTAATTGATGTTCAGTCGTCTTACTACGACTAGTACAAATTAGTATGTGTTGTTTAGCAACAATTCTTTAGTAAAGAACCAAAGGGCGTCCATATAGTACGTAGGCTACGCACAGCATAACGCATAGAGGTAGAGAGGTCAGGTATGCAAGCGTGGGGTCAGCGGAAAATGTACGTACGCATTATGCGGGGTTATGTCCATATATTACGTACGCATGGAGGGAGAGGGGGGGGTAACCGAAATGCATGTGTTGCGTACGCTTGCGAATGGGGGGAGGGTTGGGGTCTACTGATAATGTACGTACGCATAGGAAACGGGGCCTTCGAGTTGATTGGCCTTCAAATGAGCTAGAGTTCAGTCTTTCCAGCTATCCGGTACTACCAGAGGAAGTAGGACTGGGAGAGGTGTGACTTGTATGCCACCTTACCTCTGAACGCTATTACTAAACTATCACACAACTCAGCAGTGAGTCCATGGATTACTCAACCTTCAATCTGGCCTAAAGTGCAGACAGTCGCTGCAGCCTGGACCTGTGGTACTGACACATTCTGCAGCTGTCTTGGTGGGGGGGGTGCGTCAACCGTACGTAACCAGGTGGGGGTGGTAGAAAAAAGTACGTGTGCGAACAGGGAGGGTCCAATTTTCCTGAATTTTTGCGTACGTAATATATGGAATGATTTAAAATAATGCCTCGTTTGTTTCGGGATATCTCTCAAAGGCACATAATCCACCTCCCTCCGAAGGGTCTGACTTCACCCTCCCCACAGATGGCGCCACTGGAGAAAAGTCTTCCTCCCTGCCCTGGGACACAGGCCAGGCCGAACACTTCGTATCATTCCAGACCGTCAGCACCACCTCAGACGACGACCTACACCTCCTCATTCCCGCGCAATGATGACTGGTATGACCACCACCACCTACCATTACATCACATCACGGCAGTGACAAGTCATTTGGCAACTTTGGACTCCTATATCAGACGCTCCAGCTACACGCATCCTAACTACTCTACAGCCCATCATAGTCGAGATCACCGTCAGAGCCAAGGACACTTTGTCATTCCCCTTTCAGACCTTACTTACCTCCTGCAACAACCTCTCTCCTGCCTCCTGGACCTTTTGCAAGACAGACACCCAGTTCTCTAGCCCATGAAGCTACATATAAAATATCCACAATAATTTCTGTTTTGATGTATATTTACTAAACTCATGGGCGTAACTTTGGTATAAAAAGTTGGGGCACCATTTACCCCTTGGTACCATTGACGAAGAGTTTCTGGATGAGGGAGTGCAAGGTGAAAAGTACGGCGCACATAATTGTATGCCTTCAGAGAGTAGAAGGCTAGTGTCAATGCAAAAGATCTAAGACCATCGGGGTAGGATGAACGTGTTGGTCTAGCAGACTTCTGATTCATGATCCGTTTCATTAGTAGCTGAGATACTCCAGTGAAAGTGCTTTCGAGTAATTTCTCACAACCAGAAGAGATCATGTCATTCTTCCTCAATTCTGACACAATTTCTGACAGCGACTTGACTCTGTGCCTGAGACGTTGAACTTTGGCATTGCTGCAATTTAAGCGCTTCTGTACTGCAACAGCACGATCAACAACAACATCCATTTTCCTTTTCAGAGATCTTGGACTATCTTTTATCGAATAGGAGTGATCCTTCTCAGGCAGTACAACTGTAGGCGATGTTAACGGTGCACACGGTTCTGACATCTGTGTATTCATGGCACTGGCAGCCTCAACTTGCTGCAATCGCTCTTTCGGGGGTTTCCGAGACTTCACAACCTAACACAGCAACAAGCAACATAAAATCAAGAATACAGCTGATAATGGAAAACATACATGTGGTTGATAGGCTGTTCAGAGGTAGCCCTAACCCAGAACATACTATTGTGCTATGTATTATTGTATCCTTGCGTTTTTCTCTGGATGGTTACCAAAAAAAAATGAAATGAATGTGCTTGTGCTTTTGACACATCTCTGTAAACACGTCAGGTGCCAGGTATGGGCTGGGACTGAATTTATGCACTATATAAATCCAATGTTCCTTGTAAAAGTACATATTTGACATATTTGACTGGCTCTGGACTTGGATCAAGGGATGTCTAAGTGGTGTCCTGTGCTTTGCTGACTTATCCAAACTACTATCATGGTCTAAAACGATGTTACCATGTTTATAATTGTCTATATTTCATAACAGCAGCATAAATCAACAACAGCTTTACAAAACAATAAATATATTAATTAACGGTGTGCACAATTCTGACATCAGTCTGTCTATTCATGGTGGCCTCAACTTGCTGCAGTCACTCTTAATTAATTAATTAAATTATCCTCAGTTCACCAGTTTAAATAAATAATAGCTGACAGATGTGTATGATGTAAAAAGTTGTTGCAGGAAAAATCAGTATGGAAAGAAACCTTAACAAGGTGATCAGGTAAGGTAAAGATGGTTGGCACAGATCCAGGATGAAGTCTGACTGTCTGTCCAGTTCGATCAAAGCAGCTTGGCTGAAAGTGATCAGAGCAAACGACCGATTTCTTTGATGGTGCAAAACTTTCTCGATGCATATTGTTCACCCACTGTTTCAGCAGTTCCGGCTGGGAATGTGGAATTCTGTTGATATATTCAGCATATTCACAAATTTCAATTAGTAAATATGCGTTAGTACAAATGGCAAATATTTATTATACATCTATATAAGAATTTTGGGTGAGGAATTGTGATTAAGATGCGAAACTGGCAACTTTAAAGGTGCATGATGCAATGGTTTGGGATGATGTTTGGGACGTGTAAGTGGGGTCTTCCCGAATCCCCGATTCCCGAAAGTGGTGGATAAGCAAAATTGTTTGAATTCCTGAAAACAATTGTCTGCCATTTGTTCGAATACTGAAAACTACTATGGATTAGCCGGCCAATATCCTGAATAGGGTAAAAATAGCTTTCCGGCGAAGTTCTGTTTCGGGAATTAGCCGCGAACCCGTGTAAGCGATAGGCCTATGGGTATTTCGCATGATTGAAGTCCGTATTCACTTGAATTTATTTACATTTTCATCAGAACTCCGCTCACTCAGTACTAAAATAGTCAGTAAATAGGCATACTCACACATGTGGTGCTCCTTTAAATTGCTGATTAGAACAGTTTATAGCCGCGCAACAAGGCATCTTCAGTCAACATTCGACAACACTCAGAGGAGCAAGATGGAAGGTCGCTGACCTCATTTCTCAGCCCCCTTAGCGCAATCCAGGTCTAAATATAGATATCGATGAAACTTACACGTAAACATTGTCAAGAAGTAGTTACTGCGCATGCGCGTGGACACTGATCTGCAGATAATGCTTTGTGTTACTAGCAAGAAACCACGCATGTGAGATGCGTGGTTCTTACTTACTATTTGATACGAAGTGTGCAGATACGTGGGATTAACAAACGCTGGTTCTCTATGATCGCATCAAGATAGGAGGTTCTTACTTCCTACCAAGGTGTAAGACCACTAATACATGCTGAAACTGCATCTAACTCAAAACGGCCAAATTTTCAGTTACGTGGTTCTTTCTTATGAGGGCAGCACTGCATACAAGACTAATTTCTGTCAGTAAGTCGTATGTTTTCTTTCTCATTGTCAATGCAATTTATGTTTTTTTACTTCTTATGATTTGACCCGCAAGAGAGTGTGTGAACCTTTTATCGGCCGAAGGGTTCATTTGCGTCTGAAACCTCTGTATAGACAATTAATGATGTACAGCATAATTATGTATAACGAATAATCTGACTATAGGACTGGGATCTAGAGCAGTGATATTTCAGTTCTAAGAATAATTCCCAATTTTACTTCTAAATCAGTTCAGAAGACTCAATTTCAATTCTAATTCTATTCTCGTTCTGAAAATAATTCCTATTTCAGTTCTAATTCAAGTTCTGAAATAATTTCAGTTCTAATTTCAGTTCTAAAATAATTTCAGTTCTAATTCCAGTTCTGAAATAATTTCAGTTATAATTCCAGTTATGAAGTAGTAGGCCTAGTAGGGCCCATTATGTATAATTGAGCTCTCAAATAACAACGCAAAACCACAACTCGTGCAGTTGTTAGTCAGTTCCAACATGTTATATAGCGTGAACTTCAAATGTTTTTGTAAAGTTTCAGAAAGACTCAAATTCAAAAGACTTAAGACTTGTGCATAGGGCCTACGACTTCTTCACCTGGCAGTTAGCAATCCGCACAAAGAAAAAATCCTCTCTACAAATTCTTAGAGCAGTGCTTCCATTAACTTCTGAATTCATGGAGTCATGGACACATCATATCACAAAATTTGGAATTCAAGCAAAATAGATAAGAGTCGGTATTTGTTAGCATCCCTTGGATGCATCGTTAATTTATTTATGCATCCTTTCACAACTTAGGTGCATCCTTGGACACGATACCTTTATTTTCTGCGCAAGCTTCAAAATTTTGAATTCCCGGACGCACACTCTCGGAATTGCTGTTTGTGAGGCTGGTGCTGACAGAAGATCTTCAATTACAGAAGCAATCTTGCTGTAGGATTCATGTCTGATTACAGATTATGCATCCCAAAGAAACCACAGCCGAAGATTACCGATCTTAATGGCTCACGGTCGCATGACGGATCCCACTTGTACAAATCGCATACCGCAAAAATTATTATGTAATAATTTCCGTTCGGAAAATAATTCCTGTTTCTATTCCTATTTCCGTTCTCTGTAGCGTATTTCAGTTCTCGTTCTATTCTCGTTCTCAAAATAATTCCCATTTTTCGTTCTTATTCTCGTTAACGGAAATTAATAATTTTACTTCTAATTCCTATTTCCGTTAACGAAAATATCACTGATCTAGAGACGCTTCATCTACATCTCTACCAAAATCCTTTCTACCATGTGCATCCATACCATGTGCATTTCTACCATGCCTCTGACAGTCACATTGCTAAGTCCATATTGAAACCCATATATAGATGGCCACCAGGAACAACATCCTGTTGGCCAGGTGAACGTGGCTGGAGCTATGACATGCGCCTCTCCTATAGATACGAGTTGTTCTACCATCTGCTTTTCTTTATGATTCAAATTTCTATGGCTCAGTCCAAAGTTGCGCATTAGACAATTTTATCACTGGACAGTCACAGTAGGAGAGGCCAATCCATTAGAAGCTGGCTCAGTACTGTTAGCTACATAATTATTATAGATAAAAGCGTAGGCTGCGTCCCATATTCCTCTGTGTAGGAGAGCATATGGATCGCGGTTCGCCTCCCGAAGGTGGCTGAATTCGGAGATTTAAATCTCAGGCTAGTACGATCCGTACACGGGAACATCAAACGGGCAGCGGTGGTGAAGGATCTCACCCGATCAATTCATTGAAAAATGAACAGAATTCGAGGCCATACGGTCGCTATATAAAAACGCGCACATTTACATTAGATGTAAACTCCATAGCGACAGATTTAGAGTAAGCTGTTAACCCTCGAGTGCCCAAGCTATTTTTTGGTACACGAATGCCCAACGGGGGTTCCGACCGGACCCCAATGTTTTCATTGTGATATATGGAGAACGGATTGGAATATTTTAAAGGGATTTGGCTTGTTATAATCCAAATTCAATTTGCAATCGACTGATATATGGTATTTTACAATAGCGCCACCTGGTGAAACTTTATTTGAACTTTAATACTAGTAGGTAGTGTTTTGCAATTTCGGGATTTTTCGCAGGTATTCAATTGTACGCATGTAGTTGTTGCCTAGTTGTGGGGTACAGGATTGGAATATTTTAACGGGATTTGGCTTGTTATAATCCAAATTCAATTTGCATTCGACTTATATTTGGTATTTCACAATAACTTGCGTTAAAATTTATTTCTGGGCTGGTGAACCATATGCCAGTATGACCATCAGCCGCATAGCTTGGGGCGTCCTTGGTATATGCTATGGTTGTGGGGTACAGGAATGGAATATTTTAACGGGATTTGGCTTGTTATAATCCAAATTCAATTTGCAATCGACTGATATATGGTACATCACAATAACGTGCGCTAAAAATTTATTTCTGGGCTGGTAAACCATGTGCCAGTATGAGTCTGTATGACCATCAGCCGCATATCTTGGGGGTGTCCTTGGTATTTGCTATGGTTGTGGGCTATAGGGTGGTAGAATAGTCACTCAAAATATATCATACGAAGCCCAACTGAAGGCTTTAGGATGTCCTAAAACCATTTTTACAATTTCGCTGCCGTTCTAAAGTTATCCTTGAAAAAGCGGGTCTGGGGTCCGGTCGGACCCCCCTTGGGCATTCGAGGGTTAAACTTGTGCAATATGATTTATTTAAACTATCTAAAACAATTTAGAACTCGACAAAAATCCAATACCTCGTAAACTTAAGGTTGCAGCTGCGCCTGCTAACAGAATCGTCCATAATGGACAAGATAAAACGAGCATTGACTCCGAGAAAAGTGATTCGCTTCGTAGATATAGCCTATGATGATTATGTAGGTTTATATGTAGCGCGAGCTCATTTTAATCAGTTGTTGTTGTTGTGCTGTCGGCTCTAGGAGCCCTAGCGATCGCCATGAAACACCGTCTCCATTGCCGTCTTGCTACTTCCCCAGTACTAGTAGCCCTTGAGTCGCGTGTCGGCCTGGGAGTCCCATCAGCGCTCCGGCCTGGGAGTCCAACCATCAGCGACGATCGGCGCGGTTTGAAGTGTCGCATGACGATTTTCTTGGCATGTTAACAGGGGTGGTTTGCCATTGCCTTCCCCTGGTTTTGCCTGCCGTGCCCGTTCGTCCCCCCTCCATTGGAAGGGTACTTCCATTGGAAGGGTACCAACAGTCCGCACCACGTGAAGGTGGGCACGGAGGACTTTGGTTCACCAGCCCAGGTCGGATCCGAGTCTACGCTCGTGAGAGACGTCGGTCAGGTCGCCTCCCTGCTTTACTCTGTGATAGAGTGACTGGTGAACCTTTGCGGACCTTAATCAGTTGACGACACCTAATTGTGTTTTAATTGCTCTGGCCTATCGTCTGCGTGTATTATTTACTCAGCTTTACTGCGTCGACGCTGCATTGCATTTCCGGCCCGTAGATTTCTAGGTTTCCTCCCCTAAGCCACGAGTCAATCCCGGCCAGTAAAAAAAGGCCTAGAAACAGTTTTCAAATCGATGTAGTGTTGGCTATCTCCTCTATCCCACAATGATATGGGACCTATGTGAGAGGCTGTGTAATACACGATTCTTTCTCTTCTTTATGGCTTTGGCGATGCCCCAGCACGCAATAGCCGCTCATCTATGGTGAGTCTCCACTTCTCCCTGTCCTGTGCTCTCTGTGTAGCCTCCTGCACGGATAGGCCCATCTCCTGCAGTCCTCTCGAATCCCATCAGTCCATCGCAACCTTGGTCTTCCCCTCCTCCGCTTTCCGTGTACATATCCGTGTAGTGCTATATTCGGGTATCTTTCATTTCGAATTCTTGACATATGGCCGAAATAGCGTAGTCCTGTCCACGATGTCCTGCTGTATATTCAATCTGCTGTGTATCTCCGTATTTCTTATCCTGTCTCTTCTGGTGACTCCCACTATCCTTCGTAAACATGCCATATCGAACACCCACACGTCTTTTCTGCACCTCCTTCAATGTCCATGTCTCCGAATTATACAATAATACGCTTAGCAGAAGTGTTTCATACACCTGTACTTTGGTGGTCCTGCTGATTTCCCTCGCACTCCACACCTTGTGTAGTGCCTGTAGTATTCCTCTTGCCAACCCAATTCTTCGTTCCACATCCTTCTCAGATTCGCCCTTCGCGTTGATATATCCTCCCAAGTATACGAATCCCTCCTTTTGCTCCAGATTTTGTCCATTCACCTTAAGTTGAAACTGGGTGTCCCCCTTCCAAGGAACTGACTTTGTGTCTTTTGCACATAGATGCTCATACCCATTTCCCTGCTCACCAGTGCTACTCTCGTTAGGGATTCTTGTAACCCCTTTGCTTGCTCCGCCAGAAGTGCAATGTCATCCGAAAATCGTAGATCTCTTATCAGTCCCCCCCCATCGTCACTCCTTCCTCCGTCCCATCCAGCGCCATGGCCATTATTAGTTCCAGGAAAGTATGTTGAATAGCAGAGGAGATAATACACATCGCAGTAGTTCGAGAGATATTTCGGAGCAGTGCCCTGCTGAGAGTTGGAGACACGGAGGAGGATATAATCACGGCTGCGTGCGGCAATAGGGAACCAGCGCAGGATATCAAGCATGTGAGTAGAGATATAGGCTAAGCGATAAGCAAAATCATTTAGAAAATATTGAAAGGGAGACCCATGAGAAGCGAGTTGCAGTAGGCCTATTGCAGCAGCTTCTCCAACTGTTTTACTGCAGGCCTCTTCGAGTGCTTCAAAAACCTCTTTATAAGAATTCTTTGTGAGATGCTGGCATTAAATACTGAAAGTCTAAGTCTTGTTCAGTAACGATTTAAATCAACTTGCAGTCGCCTGCCGCTTTCTTTCCAGGTTTGGCGAATATGTAGGCCTAGCCGCCTAGAATTTAACCTCAGTGAAATAAATATGTGAAAGTAATACGTATGTCAGGTTCCTTTCTTACTCCTTAGGGCTTAGGTCTGCCTGGCCAGAATGACGTCCACCCGGTAGCGATAAAATTGAAATATTAATTTGCACTAAAACATTGCTAAAAATGAGGCGAATTCACTGTTTAAAATGCCATATCTTTTCATCTTCAGAGACGAACTCCCTGACAAAGGGCTTTGCCCCTGGACCTCACTGGGGTGACAGCCCCTAGACCCCCTTAATTCGTTCATCATATGCAGTTGAGAAAATTCCTTAGAATAAGCCCTGGGATAAACCAGCGCCATAGACTCCAAATAGAATTCGGCTTCAGTTCAGATTTTAAAAAATAACTCAGATATATGGGTATTAACATAATCTACGCGATTATGTTACTGGTTTACTCTTAGTTTAAGAGTGGCGCTGTATAATTGCTAATAACAGTTGCAACTACTTTATCATAGGTGAAATATTGCTAACCGTATCCCATGTTCCTTTAGTTGTCTTTGTGGTCGAATTTAGTTAATCTTATACAAACGAAATGAAACAAGGCGGCTCTGCCAATTGACAGATGCACGCATGGAACCCAGGAAAAATTTATCCTTGCTAAATTTAGGTAAACCGAGAGTTTCCTACTTTCTTAATTCATTTAGTGTCAATGTGTTTTAAATATAAATACGATTTGTAGCCTATAGCAAAGTGTTTCCTAAACATTGACGTCATATGCATTAATTGTGGGTAGGTGTTTTGTTAGGCTCTAGAGTGGGTAGGCGTGGTTTATATGTAACTATGTATATGCTTGTATAGTATAATGACAGTATATCTAGTAAAGACTCTGCTAAGATAGGACAATTTATAATTAGTACAGTGCATACGGACTTAGCCAATCGCAAGAGCTGTATGTGCATGCCTGTGTATGTATCCTGTATATAAAGATCGTACGTGGCATTATTAAATCAGTCATAACTTGTGTGTGACTCGTTGTTGGTCGATCAGGCTGACATTTTGGTGGCAGCTTTGTGGGATGCGAATATCCCTGGCTACGCAACAGTGCCGAAGAGACTGTTGATGTGTGACCAACGTAGAGAGATAACTACAACAAAATAGTTATCTGTGTCTGAGTGGTCGAGTGGGCCAATCCACAAGTCGAACTCGGACGGAAGTCAGCAGTTGGTTAACGGATGCGACAAGGGCTGATCATATTTAGGTCTGAGTCGTATCCGTTGCCTTCTGTGTGATTTGGGTGCAAGGGAGGAAATCAGACGAAGCCAAGCAGTTCGGTATCCAGGTCTACAGTACACGCGGTGACTGAAGCGGACGATTTCTGGTGCCGTGAATTGGAGAAAAAGCTGTGCAACGGATCGACACGTGAAGTTCTGGATCGACAGACGGTGAACAAGTCGGAGACAACCGGATCTGTTGGTGATTTCAACGATAACGGAAGAAAAGAAAACCGTGGTTGAAGATAAGTTGAATTTGTGTACACAATAGCTTGACATTTACCACTTTTGTGTGTAATTTTGCATTGTGTACTGATTATTGGTACTTGAATAACGTGTCAATATGGAGCGTCTTTCGAGTGAAAGAAGAGATCAGTTAAAGAAAATGTCGACCGAGAGGGTCAGACAAGCGTTGGTAAGGTATGGTAAGTCTGAGGATGAATTGCTTTTGCTTGACAGAGAAGCACTTTTGGAAGAGTTGGCAACAGTGTGGATTGGAGAAGAAGGAGAGGAATATGAAGGAGCGGTTGCAAAAATGGAAGAAGAGAGTAGAGAGTTGGACGCGGAGAGGCAAAGAACGATGAGTGCAGATCGAGAAGACAGAGTGAGAAGGGAGGATATGGAGCTGAGGAGAGAGGAGAGAAGAGAAGAAATGGCTTTAAGAAGAGAGGAAATGGAGATGAGAAAGGAGGAAATGGCTTTTCAGAAAAGACAATTGCAGATGCATATGGAGAACATGGAAGCAGTGTGGAAGAAGCAGCAGGAACAGATGGAGGCAGAGAGATTAAAATGGAGGGAGCGTGATGAAGAAAGATTAAGAAAGAAAGAGGAGGAGGATGAAACGCCTATTGTGAAAATGAAAAGGCTAGGCGATGCAATGAAGCATGTTTTACCTAGGATGCCTGCTGATTTGGGAGACATACCCCTGTATTTTGAAACGGTTGAAAATGCTTTCAAAAGTTTTAAAGTTGATAAAGCGTTCTGGGTAAAACTGCTCTTACCCTTAATGACATACAAAGCAAGAGCAGTGTTAAACAGATTAGCTTTCCAGGATCATGATGATTATGATCGGGTCAAAGATTACATCCTCCGAGAATTTAAATTGACAGCACGCCAGTATCGATCACAATTTTGTTAGGCCAAAAAAATGCCCGATGAGACTTCTACTCTGTTAAACACCACATTAAAGAACATTTTTAATTATTATTTACGCAGCAGAGATGTCAAACAGAGCTTTGAAAAGCTGGCCGATATAATGGTGGCCGACAGGCTGAAAGAATCCTTGGGAGCGGGCCCTCTACAGTTTGTTCTAATGAAAGAGGGAACAGATTGTTTGACATCTGATACAATAGCATATCTGGCCGATCTCCATGTGAATAATAAAATTGGTTATTTGGGTGAACCGAAAGCGTTTTACAGTCAACCAAAACCGCAAGAGAATTATCTTCAGCAGGGCAAGGTTCAAGGTAATGGAGGCATGAAGGACATGTCTGTTAAGGAAAAAGTATTTCCAAGTAAATATGTAAGACCTGAAGAGAAGACAGGTTTTACAGCAGAAAAGAGTGAGAGAAGGTGTTGGGCTTGTGGTGATAAATCACATCTTTTGAAGAATTGCTGGAAAAAGCAATCAAAAGAAGTTTCTTCTAGGGCGTGTGCATTAGAAGAAATGGAAACACCGCTTATACAGGTGATTAACAGACCAGAAAGTGAAAATGTAGAATCGACTGAGACTGAAGCGAAGGTCGTAATGAAGTGTGTAATGGAGAAAGAAAGAAAGGCAAGCAGGGCAGAGAATGAAAGAATGAAGGAAGGAAATTTTAATTGCCCTAAGCGTGATGTGGTTCTAAAAAAAGCGATTTTACAGCACGTGGCAGTTGAGATCAGACATAATGGAAGTGAGAATAGACGGATAAATTGCCTGGTTGATTCTGGGTCAGAAATTCCCGTGATAAGTCAGGAGGTAATAAAAGGTGTGCCTGTGGAAGAAATGGGAACAGTAAGTCTCCAGTGCGCTGCTGGCCAGCCGATTTCTGCTAAATTGGTCAAGCTAGAATTGAGAATGGTGACTAATGAAACAGATGACAATGGCAAGTGGTTAAATATTGGACCTTTTATGCCAATCATATGTGCAGTTGTTGAAAACATGACGGGAAAAGAACATTTTTTGCTTCATCCCGAGGTCATAAACGAATTAATGACGTTGCCGCAAATTCCTATTTTGGACGCACAGGTGCAGTCAAATATAATGACAAGGGCACAAAAGAGAAAAGCTGAACAAGAGATGAGTAAAGAAGTAAGCCAAAGTGAAGAGGCAGATAATTTGGAGAAATCTGATACAACAGATTTACAGTTGGATGGTCTTTTTGACATAGAGAAAGCTGGAAGTGGTGTAGATAGTAGTGCATTATCATCGCAACAACAACAGCAATTATCATCATCACATCAACAATTACAACAGCATGTAGGTTTTTCCGATTCAGTTTTGTTTGCCAAACAACAAGAGGATGATGTGTCATTGAGGAAATGGTTTGATAAGGCGAGGGAAGGTAATTCTGAATTTTGTTTGTGCAATGGTCTGTTATATAAACGAGCGATTATCTCAGGCCAGATCGTGTTTCAGTTAGCAGTGCCAGAGGAAAGGCGAAAGCAGATAAAGAACTTGGCACATGAATCCGTTTTTGGCGGGCACTTTGCCGAGGAGAAAACCCGAGAGCGGATATGTTTGTCTTTTATTTGGCCGGGAATCAGACGTGATATTAGTGAGTGGTGCACGTCCTGCACTGCGTGTCAATTAAAAAGCAGAAAGTTAACGTTAGATCGAGTGCCAATTACTCCCATTCCACGAGAGAAAATTCCTTTTAGACATTTCCAAATGGATTTAATCGGAGAAATTGTCCCCCGTCGGCAGAGGGCCACAAATATTGTCTTTGCATCGTGGATCTGTGTACTCGCTGGCCAACTGTTTTTCTATTGAAGCGGTTAACTGCAACAGCTGTTTGTGATGCGTTATTACAGATGTTTATTCATGTAGGTGTGCAAGCCGTGATAACAAGTGATCAGGGCACAAATTTTACAGCACGTTTGACACAGGAGTTTTTAAAATTGCTAGGCTGTACTCCACGTTTCAACACCCCTTTTCACCCCGAGGCTTCAGGACTTGTTTAAAGGTGGAATCAGTCTTTTAAAAAAATGATCCATCATGTGATTCAGAAAAATCCAAGAAAGTGGCATCTTTTAGTACCATTTACTGTCTGGGCTTTAAGAGAGGTTCCGAATTCCACAACGGGTGTAAGTCCATACCTTATGGTCTTCGGACATTTGCCCCGCGGACCCCTAACGATACTTAAAGAAACAAGGTCAAACGAAATTACATTCCCACCAGATCTGGGGAGCAAGCCCTTAGAATATTTGGAGAAATTGAAGGAAAACTTGTCAGAAGTTTTGAAAAATGCTGAGATTCATATTCAGTTGAAACAAGAACAATATGCACATCAGTACAATAAATTTGCAAAGGAAAAATCTTTTGAACCGGGGATCAAAGTTGTTGTTCTGTACCCTACATCACCTAACAAATTAATGTCTAGATGGCATGGTCCTTGCAGTATTTTACAGAAAAGGTCAAAGAGCTCATACTTGATTGACATGGGTGATGGTAGTAAAAGACTAGTGCATGTCAATAAAATTCGGAGATTCGTAACAAGCTTGCGGTCTTGTTGTGGACGAAGATGAAGCATTTGGAAAGATACATGAAATGCCAGTGAAAACTGAAGCCAAACCTAAGCCGTTGCAAATAGAGCATAAACAAATTGAGCATTTGACTGTTATACAACAGAAACAATTGTTGAATGTTTTGCATAAATATTCTGATCGTTTTTCTGACAAACCAGGTTTTTGTACTGTAGTTGAACACGAGGTTAAACTGCGTCCTGATTTTGTACCGAAAGAATTTTCTGCTTATCGTGTACCACTGATTTATCGATCCGAGGTCGAGAGACAAATCGATGATCTGATGGCCATGGGCATTGTGAAGCCGTCAACGAGCCCGATGGCAACGCCACTAGTGATCGTCAAGAAAAAGGATGGTTCACTTCGATTGGCTTGTGATTATCGATATGTCAATAGTTTTACAATTGAATGTCAATATCCTATGCCTATTGTCGATGACGTATTAATGAAAGTTGGTAAAGCTAATTTCATTTCAGTGTTTGACTGTAGAAGTGCATATTGGACGTGTCCTGTAAAAAATTCTGACCAATGGAAAACTGCGTTTATAACACACCATGGCTTGTTTGAATGGACAAGAGTGCCTTTTGGCATGATTAATTCTGGACGAACCTTTGTAAAAGCTATGAACATTGTACTTCAACCTATAAAAGACTTTACTGAGCCATACATTGATGACGTGGCTGTCCATTCTGTGTCATGGACTGATCACCTTAGGCATATTGAATTGTTTCTTATACAAATGAGACAACATAACATGACACTGAATTTAAACAAGTGCGCATTTGGTAAACAAGAAATCAAATTTATTGGACATGTGATTGGTTCGGGTCATATGAAAATGGACCCTGACAAACTGAAGGTAATGACAGACATGACTAGACCATCGACTAAGACACAACTGAGACGTTTAATGGGTTTGTTTAGCTATTACAGACAATTCATAAAAGACTTTGCAAAAATTGCGAAGCCATTGACTGATGAAACTGGTAAGAAAAAGCCTGAAAGTGTGTGCTGGACAGAAGATCATCAGAAAGCATTTGATGAATTAAAACATCGTTTGTGCCATAATGTTGTACTTGAAATTTTTCAGTTAGGTCAACCAGTGAACTTGTATTGTGGTAGCAGTGAGGCAGCCGTTGGCGCTGTAATGACGCAACTAGATCATGAAGGAAAGGAAAGGCCTGTTTATTTTATCAGTCAGAAATTGACTGCCAGCCATCAAAATTGGGCGACCATAGAGAAAGAGGCATATGCCGTTGTTTGGGCGTTATCCAAATTAAGGGATATAATTCTGGGCTCCCACATAATGGTATACACAGATCATAATCCTCTGACCTACTTAAGCACGACCATGTCAAAATCAGCCAAGCTAGTACGCTGGGGATTGGCGCTACAAGCCTTTGATCTAGAACTTAAATACAAGAATGGAAAATTGAACGTGGTGGCGGACTGCCTTTCTAGACTTTAGATTAGGGCCTAAAGTGTAATGTAATGTACATATGGACCCAGGGAAAACATAATATTATGTAGTGTATAATGTTTGTGTTTTTGTGTTTTTATGTGTTTTTGAATTATTTTGTGTTCAAAATTGCATTGTATTCAAGTTTGCAAATTTATATGATTTGCAAACTTGAAAAAGAAGGATAAGAGGTATGTCATATGCATTAATTGTGGGTAGGTGTTTTGTTAGGCTCTAGAGTGGGTAGGCGTGGTTTATATGTAACTATGTATATGCTTGTATAGTATAATGACAGTATATCTAGTAAAGACTCTGCTAGGATAGGACAATTTATAATTAGTAGGCCTACAGTGCATACGGACTTAGCCAATCGCAAGAGCTGTATGTGCATGCCTGTGTATGTATCCTGTATATAAAGATCGTACGTGGCATTATTAAATCAGTCATAACTTGTGTGTGACTCGTTGTTGGTCGATCAGGCTGACAATTGAATATTGCGAAATCATATTTTGATAACGTTAATGCCAAATTTTAGTTAGCATGTAGACTCAGTAAGTAAGTAATTAGTTTACTCGCCACAAAATAAAACAAATAACAATAATAACACTTACACTGATACAGTGGCAGGCTGCTGGAGAAGTCTCGTAGGACTCAATTCGCCGGTTGCCCAAATAATACAAATCAAATCATATGCTCATTATAACAAAAAACACCCGACATATACACATAACACTTCCTTCAGTGTCTCCAATACACAAGTATTATACTACTAGTTCTTAAAATCGTCCCACTGTCCAAAGGTGTAAATTAATCCACTATGCAAAATACAGCAGCAGATAACTAATTACTTAGTTATTGAACACATTGGCAACTTCTTGATAAATTATGACTTAAAAACTTAACTAAGGAAACTGATTTTTGCTGATTTAGTCTTTGTAAATCGCCAATCTTGACTCTGTTTAACATGAATGGCAAATTTGTTTAGCCGTAATAACCTTATTGTTGTTTGGTCATTTCATAATGGTTCCAACATTTTGTATAATAATCAATCGATCAGTCAAGCATTTATTAAGCGCCCCTTCAAGGAAGCTATTCAGAGGCGCCTCCAGCCCAACCCCTGCGAAAGAGAAGTCTTTATAGCAGAGAAGAAAGCCGTGGATGAGTTTCGAGAAAGAGACCGCAGCTCAGGAGGAAGCCCATTCCAAATTGTGGGTCCAACCACGGAGAAAGCGCGCTGCTGCCTACTAGAGATGCGTTCGAAAGGAACAGAGATCACCACGTGTGGCAGAGCGAAGAGAGCGGTGACCAGGTGGAACAGAGTCACGAGAACAGAGTTCACGCAGATAGAAAGGGAGCACAGTCAAGCTGACATTTCCAGACAATGGAGACAACCCGGTAGACAATGCGTTGCGAGAGTGGCAACCAGTGGAGGACATCTCGCATGTATTCAGAGACATTAGCAAATTTAGGATTGCGCCCAATGAAGCGCGCAGCGAAACGCAGAACGCGTTCGAGGCAGTTCAGACGAGTGAGGGGAAGCCCAATAGAGAGGGAGCAGCGGTAGTCAAGCCGACAGGTAATGAACGCATGATCGAGTGTAGCAGATTGGAGGGAAAGAGAGTGAGAAACAACGCGAGCTGTCGTAGCTGAAAGTACCAAGCGCGGCTCAGCTGCAAGATATGTTGAGTGAGGGTGAGTTCTGAATCCAAGATGACGCCAAGATCTCTGACGGCGGTGGAAAAGACGATATGGGGGAACTCAGAGGTAAGACAAGCGTGATCAATCTTAGCAAGCTGCCTATGAGTGCCCAGCCATATGTATTGAGTCTTAGAGGGATTCAAGCGAAGGCGGGTGGAAGAAATGCAGGCAGTCAAAGAGTCAGTGGTATCCATACATGAGGCGGACTGCAGCAGCGGAGTCAGAAGGAAAGCAGCGGGTTTATGCCTGTATGTCGTCAGCATACAAGTGGTTGGACAAAGAGCAGGTGGCAAGAAGACGACTGAGATTAGAGGTGAAGATAAAATAGAGGAGGGGCCCAAGACTGATCCCTGGAAATATAACACGATATCACTAATAATATTTTCTTTAAACATAATTATCTTCTTATCTGTGATGCGGTGTATCATCCTCCGATGATTGATAATAACGAATAAATATATATTATAGTAATATAAATATATTATATGTATATCTTTATAAATATATATATATATATATATATATATATATATTATTTCGATTCTTAAAGGTTTTCGCCAATCTTAAACAGCTTTCTACTTGATGACATTAACCTGGAGGATGTCTGATGTGTTTCTCAAAATTTTTAATTAGCATCATCTTCTAGGCATATGTAGCCTATGGTTTGTAAAACAAAGCCAGCAGAAAACAACCAATGACACTGAATACATTATTCTGCAAGAATCATCGCCATTAGCATATAATATTATTGTAGTACGCACTACTTGCTTTCACACCTTTCTGAAGCTGTAGAAGATTTTGTTGAAGATAACAGCGTAGAAGTTGCTCAAAAGGAAGATTAGCGTTAAGTTTCTTAAATTCGAGCATTGCGTCTGAGAGTGAGTTACACCAATCGATCAGACATCTCACTTTTAAATATCTTGCCAGGAAATGTCTTCCAAGGAAATAATGAAATTTCAGGGTATGATCCCCTCCAAGAACTGCAGAAAGTAAATACTGGTCAGAATGAATCTTTCGGACAAAAAACTGGGTGAGCGTCGATTTCGAAGACTCTTCATTTTTCGGAAAATCTTCAAATAGAACCGATAAAATTAATGATAGAACAGAGTGTGAAGTCCAAGCAAACAACGGACTTCACCGTCGAAAAAAGTGTCAAGCGGTGGCAACACCATTATATTGGCAAATGCAAGTTCCTTCAAGTCCCTCTGTAGATCTGGCTCGTCGAGAATTCGTTCACACAATAGCAAGACTTCTGTATATTTACGACACTTGTACAGATACGCAGCACGGTAATAGTCAGCTGTATTACAGTGAATGTCAAAGTCTTTGAGGATAGAATTGTAAAATGATGTCATATTGCCTAAGGAATATTCCATCAGCAACTGAATAATATCTTCGTCTTCTTTTCGGAAACAGCTCTCTTTGGACATTTGTAATCTAGTCATTGGATCGGTTCTTTGATAAACGCACAAAACACTCTTCTTTTTAGTAGATAATCGGGAAAATTTCCGATTTGTAATACTCACTAAAATTGAATCCAATGGAAATGTTGGATTTTGAGACATACTATTAAGTCCAAAAGCACCAGTTGTTCTTGCAATTGACGAAATTATTAAATATTGAGCAAACACCTCAGGTGTTAGACGCAGATCTAGAAAAAACTGCCTCCTAGTATAATGCAAAGAAGGCTCTCTAGTCTTCCTGAAAATCAAATAGAATCCAATTATCTGAGAAATGTCTTCAATATACAACAAACAGCC
Source organism: Allolobophora icterica (assembly GCA_963556255.1). NCBI lineage: Eukaryota > Metazoa > Annelida > Clitellata > Crassiclitellata > Lumbricidae > Allolobophora > Allolobophora icterica. The sequence goes on along the minus strand of OY744610.1, from coordinate 4,362,701 downwards.
TGCATTTAATGGTTCTGTATCCTCTATCTCAGCCTTTTAATTCATGATCACTCTCGAGCAAAGGTCTATAACAATTTGTTTTTGTGACGCGGCAAAATGAAGAGCCGCCATGTAGACCAAAGTCGCCTTACCGATAGTGTCTGTTTTAGAATACTCACATTCCAAAGCTTTAATGAGAAGTCCCTTTGATATTTCAGTCAGAATTTGAAATTCTAGATTTTCATTTGATCCAGTCAGATTTTCCATCAGATCCTGAGCTTTTGTGAAATATAATTGGTTTCTATTAACATCAGAGTTCAATGGCCTTGATAATTTGTGGTGCTTAGATCTAAAACATCTTGGTTTAAACAAAACTTGTCTGATTATGTCATCAAGGTATTCGCTGTCATAGTGCATTCCTTTAGAGTCTAATAAATGAACAGCGTGCAATATACGCAGCATTGAACCATAAAACCAATAGCAAGATTCAATCTCCGCGCATGGCCGATCTTCGAATTTGTTCTCAAATAATGAACGAATTCTCAAATAACACTTATAAGCATCGCAATCTGTGAATTCGGTTCCTTTCTTGACATGGCTGTGTGCGTTTGTAATAGCAAGCCACAATCTTGTCGTAAAATATAACTCGATAGCTTTTGATTTATTTGCCTTAATGGCTTCACAGGTGTGCAACATATGCTCACGGACACAGCTGGAAACATCAAGAGTGCATTCTGTATCAAATACATTAAGAAAACTTGGCTTCACATAATGCTCCATAAACCAAAGGCTCAGAGTGTCGGAATTGTTATAACAAATCAAACTTTTAGCAGTTTCATCAACGATCTTCTGGTTAAAGTGTTCATAAAACAAATTTGCCCGAGGAACAAAATAGTTTGGACATCTTATCTCTTTTAACCATTTTGAAAGTTTTTCAAATAAATTGCAGCATATTTTAATAAGAGACAAAGAATTCCACCATTCTGGTGACATCTCTTCACAAGACCACAACATAAGCGTTTTAAAATGGTATGTACAGAGAACTTCGTCTTCCTTTGGACATTCTTTTTTTATTAGTTCTTTTTTGGCAAAGAATCTGAGCATATGATAGACAATCTGCTGAACTGGAGTCCAGCTCTGAAGTAAAATGACTTCCGCAACTGAAAATGACAGTCTGAACTGGTGTACGTCATTTCTGCATGAAGGATGTTTTGCAAATACAACATGACAGCCATTCTGTACTACCTCATGGATGATGGCAGTCGTCGGCCATCCGTACTTTCTTTGTCGGAAAGGCCAATTTTTGGCTTCGTTTGGCCACTGTGGACACCATATGGATGATACTACATCAAATGAAAATAGATCTATGCCTGACTTTCTAAACGCCGGACCAATTTTGCACCATCTTCTATGATATTTGCCAATTACATCCATTTCGGTTGTTTCTAGGATTCTGTAAAAATTAGCCAAAATATATTCAAAGGTTTTGCGATTCCAGTTAAACCTCATTTGTCCAAAAAAGCGAAGTCGTACAAAACCCGGATAATCAAGGTATGGTTCCATAAAAAAACAGGCTATCATATCAGTAATACTGCGTAGCTCATATGGCAATCCTGGCTTTTCATCTGTAAAGGCTAAATAACGTGTTGTCGTCTCTAAGCAATCAATGTCGCCGATGCATGAATGTAACGGTTGAATGAAGAACTCAGCACAGCTGCCACTTACAATCCTATACTTTTCCAGAGGAATGGAACCTTGTAAATGTATTGACTCAAAAATGTTTGTGTTGGACTTCGTCATCATTCGATATGTACGGATAATGAATTCCGAGACACTGTCGTCCATTGCTGCTACCAGAGAAGAACAAACTAACAAGTATTGTCACTCTAATCACTATTTGTAGTTATCGTCATCATAATCAAGTTTCATGATCATTTTTATTTCTGTATTCGTTGAGCACCTCTAGGCCTATATAAGGACAAAACATCAACTGTTGGCGACTCATGATTCTCCATATACAGTAGCCTTTTGAGAGAAAGCCCAAACATGAACTAAAGTCAATCAGCCACCATATCACACAATGTTCATACTTAAATATGTATGACGTATATGTCAGTGGGTATCTATGAAGGTTTCTCTTCATTTGCAACCATATTCATCTGTGTGTGTGTGTGCGTGTGCGTGTGCGTGTGCGTGTGCGTGTGCGTGTGCGTGTGCGTGTGCGTGTGCGTGTGCGTGTGCGTGTGCGTGTGCGTGTGCGTGTGCGTGTGCGTGTGCGTGTGCGTGTGCGTGTGCGTGTGCGTGTGCGTGTGCGTGTGCGTGTGCGTGTGCGTGTGTGTGTGTGTGTGTGTGTGTGTGTGTGTGTGTGTGTGTGTGTGTGAACTGAGGAATTCTTCACCAATGGTATCAAGCAAAAGTCAGATCAACCAACGGACTCGCATAACCCGGCTCAGCCGCATAATGCCCGAACGAAACGCTCCGACAAGGTCGAGGCTATACTGTGCGTTTCTGTTAAGCTCGTACTTAGAAGCCAATAACTATGTAAGCCCAGAAGCTAAGTAGCGAAACTTAGATGCATAAACGTTCGCAAGGAAAAGAATATTCGCTGAAAGAAGGATAGCAGAAGGCTTCACGATACGCTGATTAAAAAATAGCATGGAGTTCTCTTCGATTGGATTACAACGGAGTTTGTTTTATTCAGCGTCGTTTAAGTTCTGCGAATGTGTTTCCGACGAGTGTTCTGAATCGACCGAGACGCTTTGATGTTATATTAAGCCCTGGATTTATCAGATAATCTTCGACGTTGATTACGTCTTTTCCGTGCTCCAGGTTTCAAGGAGTATAAATGTCCGTCTGCTGACCCAGACGTTGCTGTCCGCCATATTTGCAGTTGCCTCTGAGTCGTTTAAATTAATCTCACAAATAGAAAATGTTCTTACTGGTATAATTTGTGTTGAATCGTATTCCCGGACTCTCTTGTTTTTAAGTCCAAGGCAGAAGACTGAAAGTCAAATACAAGAATCCTGTCTACATTATATTATAAACTAGCTGTAACCCGTGAAAAATCACGGTATATAAAACAATTATCGCAGTGATAACAATTAAGCTTACTTCCCCGTTATATTATGACGTCATATTATAAGCCTATAGCCGTCGTTGGTTAAAATGCTCTAAACGCCGTCGTCATGCCCGTCGTCGTCAAGACAGCCGTCGCCAAGGCGGCAGTATAGTGATGTCACAATAGTGTTTGTTACGGGACAGACGTACAACCGTTATTATGTTGTTTGATGCGTTTGACTATAATTACGTCCCTGTAGCATAACCTCAGCAGTCTTACATAATTTCATTTGTGAGCATTCTTTACACATATTTGCTCTGAATGAGACCTGGCTGCAACCCAACGATACATCAGCATTCATTTCTGATATGGGTTCCTCAACTGTTTCTACCCTGAATGAACCTCGGTCCAGTGGTAGAGGTGGGTGCTTGCTTTTGATTTAAAATCATATCTGCGTGAGTTCACTTTGCCTCTTCCAGCACTCAAGTCATTTGAGGTCTTACATGCTACTCTCAATTCTGGTAACAAGCAAGTATTGTCTCTATTTATCACCCACCATCCATCATTGACTGACTTTTCAGTGTATTTCAGTCACTACTCGAGTATTTGATTTCTTGTCCTTCTGAAATATTTATTATGGGCGACTTTAATACTCATGTAGATGTAGCTAATCACTGTTGCTTTGCATTTCTTGAAATGTTGGAAGGGTTTGACATGCTGCAGCTCATTATCTTTCCTACGCTATATAAAATTCGCACTTTGGATGTCCTGATAACTCATTCTGATTCTAAACCACTTCATTCTGTTACTAAATTCTTGACCTTTTTTGTTGGCAAAATTTCTGGTAGGCGTCTTAAATTGGTCAGTTCTGTTGCATTGGCCAAATTCCTCCATCCCAGTTCCTCAACTCCTGTCATGGACTACTTTCTTAAACTACTCTTCAAGATGTTCGAACACTTATCTTTTCATCGCCTTTTCATCCAACCGCTTTCCTTGACACCATTCCTACTTGGTTTCTGAAAGAGTGCTTTGATGTCTTGGGTACAACCATTACATCGATTATCAATATCTCATTGCACGAAAGATCTTTCCCATCTGCTTTTATAATTATATTCTATATTATATTCTTTATTATTTCAAACCGACAAACGCAGTAAGATTACATTGAAACATGAAAGTACAATCAATATCTTAATTAACACACGGTTTGGCAGCCATGCAAGGCGCCGCACTTGAGGGGGGTTACGGGAGTCGGACCGCGTACCTTATGCTCTCCTGGCCATGAGTGTTACCACTACTCTATCCCCCTTTGCTCATTACATAGTTCATTCACTGTTCAAAAACCTTCTCTTGACTCTGATGACCTGTCAAATTGTAGACCTATCTGAACCTTCATTTGTATATCTAAAATCTATGAACGGGTAATCATCATGTTTCGCAAGCAAACACAGTTATCATCAAACTCACTAATCTGCCATTTTCAGTCTGCATATTCAATTCAATTCAATTCAATGTCTTTTATTGCATTCCTGACAGTTTAACACATACACATATATCATTTCGTAAGGAATCTAGGAAGGCAAAAGGAAGACCCAAAGGGACTAAGGTCCCGCTGACGGGCCGCCTATACATGTAAACGTAAGTTTCACTCTTCAGAATCTGTACTTGTTGCTACTCATAATGCTATCATATGCTCAATTGACAAGTGTAGGGTGACAGCACTTGTTCTTCTTGACCTGTCGCTGCTTTCGATGCTGTGGATCATTCTCAAGCCCTTCGTCCTCTCAAGCACTGGTTTGGGATCTCTGGTGCTGCACCAAATTGGTTTAGTACTTACCTTAGTCCATGTACTCAGTCAGTGTATTTAAATGGTAACAATTCATTCAATACTTTGTTGTCATGTGGTGTTCCACAGGGTTCCGCGTTTGGTCCTCTTTTATTTACATTATACACCCCACTACTAGGAACATTGTTATATATTCATTCGCTTGAATATCATTTGCTGATAACTCATATCTACATTTCATTTGAGAGTCTGTCACGTGACTTATCTGTGCAGCTGTTGTCTGCTGTTTTTCATGAGGGCAGTCTTAGATGGCAGCCAATAGATTCCTCCTTAATCCATCAAAGTCTGCTACTGAGCTTAAGTCATTGAAACTGTTTGGCTCAAATTTTAGAGCTAGCAGACGCTATTCTTAACTTCGACGTTATTTTTTTATTCTACAATGTCTCACTGGCCATGTAAACATTATTTGTAAGTCATCATATCTGTTCATTCGTGATATACACAGAATTAGACGCTATGCGCCCATGTCTTCAAGGATAACTCTGGCAAATGCATTGGCTTCCATTCGACTAGATTACTGTAACTCGCTTCTTAGTGGTATCAATAAGTCAAATATCCTGAAGCTGCAGAGAGTTCAGAAATTTTTGGCTTGACAGACCCTCTGGTGCGTCTGCATTATCTCCCTGCGGAAAGCCCACCTTCGAGCAATTATGTAGCCTGGCTCTTCGCTGCGGTACTGCGTTTCCAGGGCCATGTTCTGAACCATCAACTCCTACCGCTCAAGCCACAGCATTATTCCATGAGACGGAGACTGCATACCGAGTAATACCTAGGGCGGACAATCTAATGAGGAAAACATTTTTGACAAGAATGCTTTGTATTGTATAAACTATATCTAAATCAAAGTTCTGTATAAGAAGTTGGTAGTAATAAAGATTATGCTTACTTACTTACCGACCTAGGGAATGGAAGGTTGAGACTACCTTGTGGGGCTAGCGGGTAACGAACACAGGTCCTTCTGATATCCGTGCCTGCGAGTTACCATTCAGCCATCTCCCCGCCCCATTCGCAATATTCTTCCGTTGTAATTCGACATTCTGACAATTTTAGGAGAGCTGCTGTGAGGCTGTTTGCTTAATTCAAGAGCTAATCTTCACTCGACCTTATACCACAATGGCGCAATTCTACCTGAGTACACTCCTTTATCACAGCTCGACTTGACTACTGCTCCTCACTGTGCTATGGCCTATCTGCTAGTCGTCTAGCGTGCCTCGATCGAGTGCAACTCTCTTCTGCGCGTCTTATTGGCCGAATACCTAAATTTTGTAAGGTTTCAGACTACATGCTTGAGGTCCTGCATTCTCTTCCCGTCAGCCATCGACTGGTACATATGGTTATTTCCCTAGTCTGGCGGTGCCATCTGGGTTGTGCTCCAGCCTATCTGCGGGTCCTCTGCCGCTCGGTGCTGGGAGTCCAGGGTGGCCGACACCTCCGCTCTTCGGGGAAAGGGATGCTAATTGTGCCTTTTGCTTGCACAGCCACCGCACAGAATCGAGCCTTTTCAGTGGTGGGCCCGACGGCATGGAACGGGCTCCCTCCAGAGCTGCCCCTGCTCCCAAGAACTCCCTCTGATACATTCTACACTCGATTGAAAACTGTCTTGTTTAACCATGCTGGAGTCGGGAGCACCTCTGAAGCACCTCTTGAAGAGCACATAGCACCTCTTGAAGAGGTGCTATGTAAATACTCGAATGAATGAATGAATGAACAAAGGTTTTTCCATTTAACCCATTAATGCCCATGGTAGCAAACCTGTATGAAATTCTTTGGGGTGGTAGATAATGGGGATTGTTTTAAGGGAAAAATTTGGAAAAATTTTGCGGACATCGGGGGAATAGAAATATACGCTTGGAAATTCTTGTCCCTAAAGAGGGACAGTGGGCACCACCGGTTACAGTTTTTTTTTATAAGTGAAGGTACTTGAAATCTGACACACTACTGCAGTGACATGTTATTCAAGTAAAAAACTGCAGCATTTCAATGAAAAGTAACATATAAACAGATGATCAGTAACATATAGAAATGTCAAAAACCAACGGTTAGCACATCTGCCCAAAGCTCGAGGGTACGCGTACCCTAAAATAGAATACGTTAAAATACGTACGTACCTTTCAAAAAAATACAATACGCGTATGGTACGTATCATACACGGAAATTTTATTTATGGTTTACTCGGCGACTCATAGCCTACGTATGATCATTAAGTGCAACGTATGCTGGATAAACATAGACCTACAATACAGCATTGCAGCAATTTACTACGCTGTATACTGGGTTGTGATTGTTTGCTTAAATTAAATTGAACATTCTTATAATGAGCAATGACGTGGTTAACGTATTTTTGTATTGTTTCTTTGTCTTTGTGCTGTCGGCTCTAGGAGCCCTAGCGATCGTCATGCCACACAGTCTCCGTTGCCGTCTTGCTACTTCCCCAGTAGCCCTTGAGTCGCGCTTTGGCCTGGGAGTCCCTCCTCAGCGCTTCGGCCTGGGAGTCCCTCCATCCGCGACCATCGGCGTGGTTTGGTGTGTCGCATGACGATTTTCTTGGCATGATTAACAGGGGTGGTTTGCCATTGCCTTCCCCTGGTTTTGCCTGCCGTGCCCGTTCGTTCCCCTTCTAATGAAAGGGTGTTAACGGTCCGCACCACGTGAAGGTGGGCACGGAGGACTTTGGTTCACCAGCCCAGGTCGGGTCCGAGTCTACGCTCAAAGAGACGTCGGTCAGATCACCTCCCTGCTTTACTCTGAAACAGAGTGACTGATGAACCTTTGCAGACCTTTGTATTGTTTACGTACCCTAAAATAGGGTACGTTAAAAAACGTACGTACCTTTCAAAAAATAGAATACGTATGGTACGTACCCTCGAGCTTTGCATCTGCCCAAACGCAATTATGTAAATGCTGGTGAAAATGGCTAATAGCCAGCAAAAGTCAATACTGTTACACCGGAATGCGCTTACTTAGGTAATTATTGTGAAACAGTAAAGGTGTAGGCCGACACAGCATTTTGCACATTTCTTATATCTATGCATGTAATTTCCCAGTTCTGTGTGTCAATAAACGCTCTCACAGACGCCCGAAATTGGTCCCGTCTACGAACATTGGGCACTACGGAGATAGAGGTACACACGCAAAGACAGATGGACGGACGGTCAGACAGACGGATTGACACACAGAAAAACAACGGTTAGTGAGTCTGTCTATGCCTCCCTCCGTAGCTCCCTCCTGTCCTACCTCTGTCCTTCTTGAGGGGGACGAGGAGCAAGGACGAGGGTCTGACCGATTATAGCCGATGCAATATAACAGGGGCGCCAGAAATTCACCCTGCCCACAAACACTGAGCACTAGGGAAATAGACGTACAGACGCAAAGCCAGACATACATATGGACGGACGGTCAGACAGACAGACGGATTGACACACAGAGAAACAACAGTCAGTAAATCTGTCTATGCCTCCCGCCCTCCCTCCCTCCCTCCCTCTGTCCCTCCCTCCCTCCTTCCTTCACTCCTTCCCTCCATGCCTAGTTCCCCGTCTGGAACTGGGAAACTACGAAGTAACAGACTCCTGGGTTGTCCTTAATCTGAATTTTCTAAAGCTGCCTGTGGAACATACGACCACAAATATGAAGCACGTAGTCACATTGGGTTTATGTGTTGGAAGAACAGCTGTGACGAAATACTGTTGCCTCTCCTTGAGCACGTATAGTTGCCTTCCACATATATTGGCTGGTGATGCATCGGCAGTATTGTCTTCATCTGCGTTATCTCCGTTACTGGCCATGCCATTCTCTGGCGGAGTTATGTAAATGTCCGCGCGAAAAGAGTCGGCGTCGTCCTCGAGAGCACTGAGGACACCACTGACAGTAAATCTTGTTACTCTGTAAAACAAAACTAAATATTTAAAAAACAGGGAAATAATTTTCTATACACTGTCATTGAAATGGTACCGAATAAATGCTATAATGGGTGGATTCAATGACCTCCAGTGGTCAAAACACATACACACAGCCATGTTGGCCTGTAGGAAAATACTGTGGTCTCCAATGACCACAGTCCCTTTTTAGGGACAGGCTTTCAACACAACATAGTAAGGAATACGTACACAACAAACATGCAACAAAAGTATTCCTGCACAAGCTAAATAGTTGTACTACATAAGCATCGATCAGTTTTTTCAATTTACTGAGAACATTTATTAGAAAAATGCTTACCTTTAAGAAGAATTCATCATTTGTGAAATTTCTCGCGGGTGAAGTTTATGACGTCATATTTACAAATTGATTATTTTTATACTTAAAAATAAAACGCTCAAAATAATACTACAGACATCAGTAATAACAGCAAAAGAGACACTATCAGCTTGCGGGTCATGTATGTTAGACTGGACTTGAATAACTTTGTGTCCCTATAAAGGGACCGTGGGCACTAATGGGTTAACTGCGAATTAATTTATGTGTTAAAAGTACGCGTTCATAAGTAAGGGATCGTCAGCTCGTCATTAGCCTTGCCCAGGGGTGTCTACACCATAGAAACCTTGGGGCAAATGCTTCATCTAAGAAATGGGGAATGGGAAGATATGTCAGTGTGTGCCACCATTAACGAGGGGGGAAGAAAGCGGAAGGGAAGAAGATGGGGAAGGGGAAGTTGCTCCAATAACTGGGGGGATAGACGCCCCTAGAGATTGGTCTCATGGTGTAAACATTCCACCAATGCCGTAATCGTGTGGAACCAGTCACAAAAATCATGTCTGGTTAAAGGAGAGGCGACGTTAGACAGTAACTTCCGCATGGTTAAACACAATGAAGAAGGAGACTATATCGGTGACCTGGTATCTTTTCCAACAGGGAGCGGTTGTGACGCTCTGTCGGAATCACATAATATTAAAATTGAATAAAAATAAATATCTGCTTCCACAGACTATAAGTCGTAGATTGATTTTGATATTTAATATCCTTATTATGTGCAATCATCGAAATATGCAATCTTTCCTTATTGCATACGTATTTTCCCAGAAGGCTGTTTTAAAATTAAAATACCCACCGTCAGACCCATATCCTTTACATTTACAATATCCTCTGACATCGGTGAACTGGTGCAGATAGGAGTTTCATAATTAAGCCAGCCTGCATGTCGCGTAGTAACGCTGGCAAGCGGAAGATATTTGAGACGCACAAAAACGGGAAACTCTACGTAGGCTCTATTCCAAAAGGGTGCTGGGTGCATATAAAACAGGGACGTCATTTGGGGGGAAGGGGGGCATTTTTGAAAAAAAATGAAAAGCTGGAACAAGAAAAGGAGGAAGACGTCCTTGCCCCCCCTGAAAAAAGCTGAAATTACGTCCCTGATATAAAATTATGCGTATGCCTATCGTTAGAATATGGCGAACTAAACAAAAATTGTCAGCTACTATTTGATAAGATTTCCTTGTATTAATTATAATAAGGCTAATGTTATTTAGGCCTAAGACTCTAAAATTTTAGCTTCAAATGCCAAATTTAGGTCACAAATGTTATTCTACAAATGGCCACCAACTTCTTTTGCTCATTACGGAAATAGTTTATAACGACATTCATGAGGCTACTTCGCCGTAAAAAGTCACTTGGCTTTAGCTGGGAACGCAATTTGCTTCTTGAATACCTTATATTTCATAAAGGAGGTTTTGAAGTAGGCAATTTTTAATTATATATAATCCAAAAATGTTCACGGAAGCAGGAAATCAGTTATCCTGTAACTTTGCCATAAGTCGATTTCAAACACAGACAATAGGCCTAGTGTGCAAAAACCGCACAGAAATGGACAAAGATAACTAACTAGCCTATCCACTAATGAATCTGTGAAACAAATTAAACCTACTCCAGTGTTACCTTGAAGAGCACGAAAGAGCGAATTCAGTTCTTTCCAACGATGGTCTAGCGATGAAGTGCAGCACGCACTTAGGTTTTTGACTATTGTCATACATGTAGATTTAGATGTGACGTGTTTAGAATGCGTTTCAGGGAAGTGCGTTGTTTTGTGTTGTTTAGTTTCGTATCGTATTCTTTCTTAGCATATAACACTGCATTCTATTATTATTACAATATTTTTCCCCCGAGGCACATATAGCCTAATCCCTCAGGAGTCAGATACTAAGTATGTGAAAATTATTATTATTATTATTATTATTATTATTATTATTATTATTATTATTATTATTATTATTATTATTATTATTATTATTATTATTTATTACTCTATATTGTTTGGAAAGGTTTATTAATGTTGAGATGGTCGCTCTTCGGCTCCGGGCAACATCGACATAGTGCCCCGGAAGGCGACCTCATTGAAGCGCTGAATTGTCACTGATTATTATTATTATTATTATTATTATTATTATTATTATTATTATTATTATTATTATTATTATTATTATTATTATTATTATTATTATTATTATTATTATTATTATTATTAAAATACCCACCGTCAGACCCATATCCTTTACATTTACAATATCCTCTGACATCGGTGAACTGGTGCAGATAGGAGTTTCATAATTAAGCCATAATTATTATTATTATTATTATTATTATTATTATTATTATTATTATTATTATTATTATTATTATTATTATTTGTAGGCCTATGCAGACAAACAGACAGACATTTGTGACTGTTCGGAAGACAGCAGAATAATGGCTTAAGCGCATTATTATTGTTCCGATCACAATGTATTCAGTGCTCGAAATGGACCGGAACGCACCGGAACGCCGTTCCGGTTCGTCAAATGCATCCGTATCATCGTTCCCTTTCGTCCAGATATATTATTGTGGAAAATACTATGAAATTAATGTGAATGCTCCCATATCTTTGACTAGCGTTCCGTTTCGTAAGATTTTCCATTTCGAGCACTGAATGTATTATTATTATTATTATCATCATCATCATCATCATCATCATCATCATCATCATCATCATCATCATCATCATCATCATCATCATCATCATCATCATCATCATCATCATCATCATCATCATCATCATCATCATCATCATCATCATCATCATCATCATCATCATCATCATCATCATCATCATCATCATCATCATCATCATCATCATCATCATCATCATCTTAGCGATAATTATTCATTTGCAACGTCGTGTAGTAGTTATTTCAGTTTAACGACACGGTATGATAACAAAGATCATTAGCATCGCTACCTCCTTTATTCAGGCTTGGGACTGGCACTGCCAGAGTACGAACAGTGGCGGAGTTTTAACGTCGTGTCTTTACTTTCTAAACGTCTTGTTTGTTTTGGTGCTATAGCATTACATAATACATAACGTAAATGTTGGTCCTATTTAAATGACAAACCGTTGCATTTGTTCTTAATGTAGGCTAGGTCTGTGTCTTCTTCGTTGTTAACTGAAAACAATGCGAATCTCGATTACGTTCTCAGTTTCTAACTAATTTTAATCGTCTGCTGCCACCTATCGAGCGAACGAATAACAGCTTGCAACGCATCCTAATCATCTCCTACCATCTGGCGAATAGATGATAATCTCTCTTTCAGAATCGTCGGCTGCTGCTCAAAAGTCCGGTGAACACGGCAACCATCGAGGAAATCGAGTGACCCATCTTCATTATGGCCTTGGCCGACTACACGCCGGCGGTATGACGCCAATCGCCCACTTATTTACTTCCGCTTCTCAAAGGTCACAGAGTGCGGACTTTAATCTGTAGATTATAGCCCTATTGCTTCTTGCTTCTTGCTTACCATCTGTATCAACTTTCAACGTCTGTCTGTCTTGTCTGTCCGTCTGCCACCAATTCATCCATCCGTCTGTCTGTCTGCCCATCCATTCATACATGCATAAGGGTCATTATCCGAAAAGTGCAGAATTGATGTCCCATGCTGGTTTTTTGAGTTTTTTCGATAATTTCTTCAAATTTGTTTTGCCAATCCTTCAAAGAATGAGCAGATTAACATTTCCCATCATTGTTATAGCTACTAGATTTTGGAAATTTAGAAATAAATTACTAAATGCATACAAAATATCACTACCATCCTCTGTCCGAGACGGTGTACAATGCATTAAATTCAGCTTTTACGCAAATTTATTCCATTACAACCTGTAACAAAGGTATATTATTTTGATTAAATAGTAGCTAGCGTATGCAATAATTAAACATTTAGACTCATTTTCGTAACATTTATTTCTTTTGGGGCCTATTTATACAATGTCCATAGAAATAAGCATCATAGCCATCTCAATTTTTGGGAAGCCTATACCTTTTAGAGAACGTGCTTACTTACTAAAAGAAAAGCATCAGGAACAAGATATTGTCAACTATTAACGGAATCACACAGATTTGTGTTGAAATTCATAATGTTTTATTTTTTATTTAACCTTCGCAGGACGGAAAGATTTTACGATACACGGAGGACGAAGAGGGGTAATTTTTTACCCCAAAATAATGTATTATCTTAGCTCACAGGTAAGCTACGATGACAAATGAAGTGTCAATTGTAACATTTCCAAGGTCAAGGAATCGATTTATCATAGTGGCAATAGTGTGCAAATACTACTTTTCAAGATGGCGGCCAATATGGCCGCCAAAACACACAAAAATGTATATCTCAGCACGTAGGTAAGCTACAATGACAAATGAAGTGTCAATTGCAACATTTTCAAGGTCAAGAAATCGATTTATCATAGTGGCAATAGTGTGCGAATACTATTTTCCAAGATGGCGGCCAACATGGCCGCCCAAAACATAACAATATGTATGTCTCAGCTCATAAGTAATTTACAATGACAAATGAAGTGTCCATTGTAACATTCCCAAGGTCAAGGAATCGAATTATCGTAGTGGCAATAGTGTGGGAATACTATTTTCCAAGATGGCGGCCAATATGTCCGCCAGACAAACAATAGGTATGTCTCAGCTCATAGGTAAGCTAAAATTGCAAATGAAGTGTCAATTGTAACATATTCAAGGTTAAGGAATCGATTTATCATAGTGACAATAGTGTAGGAATACTACTTTCCAAGATGGCGGCCAATATGGCCGCGAAAATACAAAAATATGTATATCTCAGCACATAGGTAGGTTACAATGACAAATGAGGTATCAATTGTAACAGTTCTAAGGTCAGGAAATCAAATTATCGTAGTGGCAATCGTGTGGGAATACTAATTTCCAAGATGGCGCCAACATGGCCGCGAAAACACAAAAATATGTATATCTCAGCTTGTAGGTAAGCTGCAATGACAAATGAAGTGTCAATTGTGACATTACCGAGGTCAAGGAATCGATTTATCGCAGTGGCAATAGCGACCGATCAGTCAGTTGATTGATAATTCCTTATTTTCTGTTTTGGCGGCCATATTGGTCGCCATCTTGGATAGTAGTATTCCCACTCTATTGTCACTACGATAAATGAATTCCTTGACCTTGGAAATGCTACTATTGACACTTCATTTGTCATTGTATCTTACCTACGAGCCGAGATATACAGATTTTTGTGTTTTGGCGGCCATGTTGGCCGCCATCTCGGACAGTAGTACTCACACACGATTGCCACTACGATAAATCGATTCCTTGACCTTGGAAATATTACAATTGACACTTCATTTGTCATTATACCTTACCTATGAGCTGAGACATATATATTTTTGTTTTGGCGGCCATATTGGCCGCCATCTTGGAAAATAAACTCTCCACAATTATGAAACTGTTAACAATCAATTCCGTGGTAGATTCCACACTTGATTTATAATTGCAAGTCACTTATGAGCTCATATCTTTAAAAAACATATCTGCCCTAGGAGCGAAAAAATAACGACGTCGAGGACGAAGATGGGTAAATTTTTACCCCAGGACACTTTGGATTGAAATATCTTTTTCCCACCACATGGCAATGTGGTGGGTATGCAGTCAGAATATGTCATTGGTGGTAACTTGTAAACATGTGGAACGACAAATTATACCTACCTACAGTTGCTCCGCAATCAACATCCAAACACCGCTGGGGTAATTATTTACCCCTTTCCGTCCTGCGAAGGTTAAGTTTGTGTGTTCCAAATTACAAAAAAGTAAATTTCTGTTTCACTACCATCTCGTGTTGTATTTCCTGGTTTAGGTAGATTATGACATTGATAACTTATTTTATTTACCGCTTTTGTTGAACTGATTTAAATTACTTATCTGATAGAGTAATTCAAGTGAAAATTTTTTACGGTTGTCATAAATTTCATCATTTTGTCACTACCATCCAGCCGTTGTTTTTCATCATTACCATCCGTATACTTGAGACATTTGCTATTTTCTCATGACAGTCGCATCTGACTGGCGATGGAAAGAATTGTCTGCCCATCCATCCATCCGTCTGTCTGTCTGTCCGCCCAGAGGCGCGTTTACAGAAAACGGGGCCCTAGCCGTAAACATTTTTGGGGCCCTTCCGAACTTGTAGACCGAGTCTGAAGTCGAACTTGAATCCATTTTGTGACACTGGCACTGTAACTATGATTAGATGAAGAAGATATTTTCAAGGAATGTGAAGTTATATGATTTAATGATTTTAATTTAAAAAACTGGAATCGGTTGTTGAATCAACAATCAACGCGAAATACGTGGCCACTTTTACTTCTTGAATAAACTGAGCTCTTAAATTGTCCCCATTACTGTGATAAATTCATCACAAATTATATTGGATAATTCTATCATTGGAAAAAATATTTTCCATCGTTTCGGGCCCTCTGAGATTTGGGGGCCCTCTGAGATATGGGGGCCCTAGGCGCGCGCCTAGTGCGCCTAGGCTACGTGTAAACGCGCCTCTGTGTCCGCCCACTCATCCTTTCATGTGTCTGTTTTTCTTTCCGTCAATCTATCCATCTGTCTGTCTGTCTGTCTGTCTGTCTGTCTTTCTGTCTGCTGAGATGGACTGGTGATGTTGATGAGCTGTTGATAATTTAGGATGAGAATGAACAAGCTCTGCTTGGTCTGACAGGTGATGGAACGAATCGTTGGTTTGATAAATAACTGACGATCGAGATGTTCCGTGACAACACCAAGGCCGTCGAGATGGGATGAAGTCAGGAGGATTCAGTTAAATGTTAGAGTGCATCCACAGTTGAGAGAATTCTTCTGTGACACATTTCCTTAGTCAGAAATGATGAATTGATCTGATGACAGTTATCTGAGGCTAATAAAGATGACGCAATTCTTTACTTCTGAATAACAGACAGACAGAGACACAGGGTGAGAATTGTCGGGGGGTTGGGGGGTTCAACCCCCTAGTCTTTCTTAGGACCCCATAGTAAAGTCTTCATTGCACACCCAAACACCACATGAATCAAGGTCTAACCCCCAGTATTTTTTCTACAATTCTCATACTGCTGTGAGACAGACAGATGAACAGGTAGACGGACAGACAGAAAAACAAACGGACTGACACACAGGCAGACAGGCTAATATGCAGACACGGATTGGAAACAGACAAAAACACAAGCATCCACAGACAGAGACAGACGGACGGACAGACACAGTCATGTAGACTTACAATATATATTGCGTATGATAATTCATTCATTC
Organism: Allolobophora icterica; assembly: GCA_963556255.1. Lineage (NCBI taxonomy): Eukaryota > Metazoa > Annelida > Clitellata > Crassiclitellata > Lumbricidae > Allolobophora > Allolobophora icterica. The sequence continues at coordinate 4,346,239 of OY744610.1, read as the reverse complement.
ATTCATTCATTCATTCTCTCTCTCCCTCGCTGTACGTGTCTGTGTCTGTCTCTGTCTCTGTCTCATGGAAACTGAACTAAGACCTCATTTTCACTACTCTTTGCAAAATTCCTCTGACTTGACGCAGCGCTTGCAGTGTGAGAATTGTAGGAAAAAGACTGGGGGTTAGACTTTGATTTACATGGAGTTGGGGTGTGTAATGAAGACTTTACTGTGGGGTCCCAAGAAAGACTGGGGGGTAAACCCCCCAACCCCCCGACAATTCTCACCCTGAGCGCTTGTGAATAAGTTGGTGCCCTGAGCATGGCTTTCGAGTGGCGCTTTAACAGTTTGGAGTTTACGATTACGATTATGCGTCTAATTTCTGTATCCATTAATTATACAGTCTACTCAAGAGAGCAGAGGGTCTAGATTTGTAACGTCACACAATCAGCTCAACGGTCTTTGGGTTCATAGAAGGCGATGGATATATTGTGCCGTTGGCAAGTTTCGAATCTTACTTGTGATAATTAAGAGTAGGCTACATTACCCCTTCAATGAGATGTAATCGATCTGATAGATCTATGAAAATTGATTTTTTTATCGATCGATTAACCATTATTAATTTATTCACTGTAGATTTTAATGCTCACCAATTATAATGTCGCTGATATCACTGACATCATCTTAGTTGCGACCTGTGGATAAACTTGGAGTTTAGGTTATATAGGCCTATGTGCTTAAGAATACAATAGAACTTAAATTTGTAATGCACCTTAATAACACAGAGACTTACTCAAAGGATGCGTTACAATACTGTAGTTAATAGTAGAAGTAGTGACGAAGTGTCAAATTAAATCACAACGCAGGTCTAACGCAGAGCTACAGTGTAGGCTCAATTGCTGTTAGCAGCGCGTCTACACCATAGAAACCCTGGAGCAAATGCTCCATTCAAGAAATGGGAGGGGGAAGATCTGTCAATGTGTGTTCCACCATTGTAAGGGGGAAGGAACGGGGAGGGGGAAGAAGAGGGGGAAAGGGACGTTGGTCCAATGACTTAGGGATGATAGACGCCCCTGGCTATTAGGCTCTATTTCCTTTTTGATCTAACGCTATTATTACTGTTCTATTTTCTTTCCTCTTCGCGTAATATTGTCTGTAAAGCGCTGCACTTTGCTAGCCTTTATTAGAGAAGATACGTACTTACTTACTTATTTAAAGCTTTCCATCAGAAGTTTATATTGCGTAAAACCATTTTTTAAAACTCGGAATGATAAACCACGGGGTGTTAAAAGTGGGTTGAATTTGCATTGGACGAAGAAGAGAACGCAAGACGACATAATAATTATAGTTTCATGTCAAATAAGCTTCACTTAATCTGAAAGAAATTTGCTGAGAAACAAGATAGGGCCTACCAGAACAAAAGGGCTTTATGGAGCGACAAGCGAAGATATTGGAATGTGTAAATTATTACCTTAAACCTCGATTATTTAAATAATCTGAAAATACCGGTGAGGCCCGCAAATGAAAGTAGAAAGCTTGTTGCATACTCAGGAACGAATCTTCGCTATTGTAATGCCATTGTCACGGCCAATTGAGCCGTCACGGAGCCCCAATAGGACCAGCAGAACTCGTCATCCAAGAAAGTAATAAGTAACCAATAACCTTGCAACTTTTGAGACGTAGCCTAGTGAAATTGCTATAAGGAAACAGGGTTGCGACAATTAACTTAACTGGGTTTGATATCTGGAATAGCAGAAGGATGGAGCGATTACCCTCACACTGGAGTAGGCCTATGCACCAGCACGAAATTCCTCTGACATTGGCGACTGCTGTGAGGCGCTCGTTCAATGCTAGAGGTGGTCCTCTAGTAGGACAGTTAGACTCTGTTGCTATTATTTCGTTTTTCTCCGTTGCTATTATTTCATTTTGATCTAACGTTATTATTACTGTTCTATTTTCTTTCCTGTTTGTGCAATATTGTATATAAAGCGAGATTTATTAAGGAATAGACTTACTTACTTACCTGCTTACTCCCGCTTCATGAGTAGGTTACAATGTATTCCCTAGATGACAGGCCATACTTTCAAAACTCCAGCTTATTTGTCAATGTAATGAACGACTTGAATCGCTCGCCATTTTGTGATGATGACAATATAAATCAGATTATTAGAAAATTCGACTCTAATGCCAAACCTGGTTAGATTTCAAACTCTGTATATAGAATCTAGTGAACAAAGACATTTAATTAATGACAGTTACGTCAATGAGAGAGTTACTGATATCATGGTTTGAGGTTAAATGTTTTGTTCTCCTACGGCGTAGACAATAATTGCTGGAAGGTCATTCCGACAAATATTAGACCACTAGATGTCCTCAGACGCAGTTTCTTCATCCATTTGTTTTTTACATTTCGTTGGTCAACATGTGTAAAGAAGTTATGTAATGCCGGGAAATTAAGCTATCTTACGCGTTACCATTACTCATATATAAATTATGTACGGTAGGCTAAGGGTAGATCTGTGGTACTTGTTCCATGGATGTCGTCTAGGACTCTAGATCGATAGATACGGTCAGTAGATTGTGATTCATATACTGACTTGTGTATAATATACACTCAATTTATTTCTTACAGAGAGTTTGTTGACAGGAAATTAATGAATTAAATAATATGTGTTTAATATAAACGGGTTGTTATTTTATTTAATGATGTGAGGGTTGTAAGTTAGCATAATTCCAAATAGCAAAATGTTTATTTTTTTAACAAAAAGAATGTTAATTTCACTTTTTTGCCTATATTTGATATTTGTTAGACCAATAATAAACCATTAGTTGATCCAGAAAGTAAATAATTTGAAACTAAAGCATTTCCTAAACATGTCAGTGAATGAAACATGCAAGTAATCTAAGTAATAGTAAATGAAACACGGAGAACAAGAATGATAGGCATAATCCATGTTTAACTGAGACATTGGAGTTGCATTGTTTTAAGTGTAGCTGCAGTGTTTTTGCAATATATATTCTGTTTCAATGCAACTGTCAATGAAGGCAAGTGTATGAACTGCACGAGACCCTTCCAAAGAGATGGATACCGGGTACCTCTCCAGATGTATAAACAGATAAGCATTGATCAAGTAGAGGTGTGGGTTGAGCTAATATTGTTTGAACGGTGAAAAGCTGATGGAGATAGGAATGCTGAGAGGATTGAAATGTATTTTAGGTGTATTATATATTCTATTTGTTTGGTCATTTAAGCCAGTGGAGTGATTTGAGGACTTGAGTGATGTGGTAGTGTTTGGTCATGCAGGCCTGTAAGAGTGAATTAAGTTTTAGGCCGATTCAAGCACAGGATATTTGATGTAATCTAGGAAGAGATTTGGGTAACCACATGGAGAAGATGATCTGTGGAGTGGGAGAAGCTCTTTGGAGAGAAAGAGAGGAATAGTTGGGTGTTATCAGCATATAGATGATGATCAACTGAGGATACTTTGATGAGTGAGCTGAGTCGAGGAGAATGGAGGATGAACAAAAGGGCCCCAAGAACAGAACCTTGAGGAAAACCACAGGTGAGAGGGCATGACTGGGACGAGTTTTCCATTGTTTTAACGGAGAAAGAACGCAAAGATAGATTGGATTGAATCCTGAGGAGAGCAGTGTTAGTAAAACTGAACCAGGTTGACATAAAATAATAAATTGCAGTAGATAACAACTGCACATGATGTTTGAAGAAGGTTTTCCTTTGATCTTTTTCGATAACAGCTACACGTACGCTATTGCATTTTATTTAACAGCAACATTACCGAGCATTGAAGACTTTTTCCTAAAATATATCTGAAGTTTCCTTGTGGATATTTCAATTGGAAGATTTAATTCTGATCTTCTAAAAGATAATATGAAAACAAATTAAGAAATTTAACAAGGTTTAGCTATGATACTTTGGAAACTACAAGCAGAATGTGATTTAAAATTTTCAGACCACTCTGTTTTGCGACAGAGATGTAACTTTAAAGGTTTAAGGAAAACAAATTCTTAGCAGAAAATTAGTCAAAGAAGTCCTGGCCTTCTCGTTATTACTCACTAGTGACTCAACTAAGAATGGAGAACATCCATGCTACTGTAATGAGCAGCAATGAAATATGTTCTGTATTTTGAAACATGTTAAATATTGAGGTGTTACTGTTCTTTGTTTTTAGCAAGTATATGAAGATGACTAGAACATTCTGTTAGAGTTTCAAAATGCAGTTGCGAGAGGAGGTCTACATCTGATTTATCTTCATCAAGAACATTACAGTGGATTTATCTGTCTACAACTTTTACGACTGTCAGCTATTCTGTCTTCAGTTAAAAATCATAGTGATCAATAGCATAAAAGTGTGCTATTACACAAAGGTTAGATTGCTTCAGAATTTCGTCATAATTTTTTTTCGGTGCGACTAATTCTTACCTTATTAAAAAAATAACTACAACTGGCAATGAAACATTAACCCTTTCTGTGAGCATCTGAACGCAAAGTTAAATGAAGTTACCATATATGTGAGAAACTGCACCCTACTGGAGTTGGAAAGGCTATAACAACAACAAATGCAGAAACATTTTACACATTCAATTACATTGAAGTGTGATCCAAAACTCATGCTTATCAAAAGTCATACAAGATCCAACTTTGTTTAGAATCTGTTGACTGGAGAAGCACATACGAATCATTTAAAACCACACAGGTGTCAATTATTTCAAAAACTGTATGATCAAGGTGATTATCTGAGAGCTCAACAAAGAACCAATACTGGAGAAAAACAGTGAAATTAGCAATTAAATGAGTAGCCTGATGGCGAATACTAAAACCCATACAAGAGAAAAAGAAAATAGGTGCAAGATATGTCGGAAGTCATTTGATCAGGATAGTAATGTGAAAAAGCACATGAGAACTCATACTGGTGAAAAACCATACAGGTGCCAGATATGTCGTAAGTCATTTGCTCAGGGTGGTTATCTTAAAAGGCACATGAGAACCCATACTGGCGAAAAACCTTACAGGTGCCATTTATGTCAGAAATCATTCAATGAAGGTGGTAACCTAAAAACGCACATGAAAACCCATACTGGTGAAAAACCATACAGGTGCCAGTTATGTTGTAAGTCATTTGCTCAGGGTGGTGATCTTAAAAGGCACACGAGAACCCATACTGGTGAAAAACCATACAGGTGCCAGTTATGTCAGAAATCATTTAATGAAGGTGGTCATCTGAAAAGGCACATGAGAACTCATTCGGGTGAAAAACCATACAGGTGCCAGCTATGTCAGAAATCATTCACTGATGGTAGTACTCTGAGAAAACACATGAAAATACATATGAGGTTTAAACTCCATTCAGGAGCACAGCCACAGGATCTTAGATTAGGAAGTGAAGTAACTGCTAACCTATCTGATCATTTCCTCACATTTAGTAGTAAAGGTGTTATTGATAAACCAAAAGAACGTTTCTCAAAGAAAATATATCCGGATTCTAATGGAATTGCAGGTCTTATACCGAAAATTACAGATGAAAAAAATCTCTATATTCGCAAATTCAAATCTCCTGTGGATGAAAAAGAGTCTTCATCCAAATCTTTTGGATGTGGTATATGTGACGAATTGCATGAAATTGAGAGAGAATTTCTAGAGCATTGTTCTAGCCATCGATTTTCACCACCTGACGACTTAATTGTTGATCTTTTGCATGTTAAATTTGGATGTTGTGTATGAGGTAAAAAACGTACTATAGAAGTTCAGGATACATACATGAATAGTTGTTTTTTACCACTTTCATTTCAGAATGCTTAGACAGTGAACATTCTGATGTAGATAATACAGAGGTTCCTCTTCATAGGCATCATGTATCTGAGGTGTTGCCTTCTCACAAACATTTTAAGACTTTTTAATTGCTGTATTTCATGAAAGTGAACGATTTTATGCTATTTCTGTTAAAATGCAGTCCACTATTTTTACAACCATATTGCTAAATATTAAATTAAGCTATAACTACATATTTACTTCTGTTGGACTCGACATTTTACAGAGTGATGAGCTGTGCACCATTTTATGAGACTATTTTAGACTATTGATGCTAGGTGTATTGTTGTTGCATTCACAATGTATTAAATAATTGCCTATTAAGTTGCACTGCATTGATTAAATTTGGATGTTATGTATGGTCATTAACAAAGATGAATGTGTTATAAAGATTGTCATGTATCGGGAATATTTAGTATGTTGTTTATGGTTTTTAAACACTTTAATATTTTTATCCTCTAAATAAATAAACTGCATAACGTAAATTGCACAAAGGCCTACTTATATTTTCTGAATGGAATATATTTGTTTACTACACTGAAATTGTATACTTCAAATTGATCTTTTTCATCTAATTTTAACTGGATTATATTATGTTAAAGAATATTGTTTGAAAATGTAAAAATTTGTACGAAAATGTTTTAGCAGTTGACTGCAGGGATTCAAAATCAATTACATTATAAATTTAACTTTTATACTTTGGAAATGCAAAAATTGTTTGTGTTTGGGCAAAATGCATATTTTGTCAAAGTGCATCCTCCGAAAAGTAACGTTGTGCTGCATATTCGAGGAGGATGGGTGTTGGTTACGTAACATTGTCTGATGACCTGCATGGTTTCAAAGAAATTGCCAGCTTTCCAGTCGGTGTCTGGACTATAAGAAACAAAGCTCGCTGGTCTAAAACCTGGAGAGATAGATTCAATGCCACTAAATTGGAAAGGCGAGAAAGTTCCTGCTTAAGGAAAGTGAAGTTAATGTAGCGCAAACCAAATTGCGCAAATCGTCTTTGTTTCCTAGGTCCATATCCCAAAGCTTCACTTGAGGTTACTGAAAGGATAACTCATTGTAACATTCGAGTGGTATCAATCATAGGCATAGCCACATTGAGGCGAGAGGAGCGAGTTGCCTCCTCTTCAGGCCCTTAGCCAGCCACCCGTCCAGCCGTCCAAAGGACGGCTGAAAATCATTTTGGACTGGCATAAATTGTGCATGGACGGCAACGGACGTGATGTCCTAAATGTGGTATAATGTATAATCCATTCCCCTTCATCTGTGTAACGATGATCCTTTTTTCGCACAAGATACACTTCTGTAGCAGTTATTTATGACCTAAGATAGGTGTAATTAAGTGCCGATTAGATGATGTTGTTTCATGGTAACTGGTTACTGATTTGACTATATGAATAACTTGACCTTGTGACTAATTATAGGAACTTGGATTGATAACAAGTAACGGGACATGTGATCAATATCTGTTCCCTGGGCTATAATAATCACACAAGGGAATTAAAAGTTACAAGCTGAAGTTAACAGATTGTTGTCTGTATCATTGTATGTAAAACAAAACTCTTACAACTGTGATCAAAACCGAAAAGTCATTCAGTGTAGGGGCATTGCAGACTTTTGCAGTCGGACTCGTACGGTCGCGGCATCGGGCGGTCGCGAATTCATACGGTCGCGGCATCAGTCGGGCGCGACTTCGAATGCTTTTGGACGCCCTACTCTTTATTCCTGGCTAAGGGCCTCCTCCTCTTGCGTTTTTAGACTTAAATAATTTTCCGTGGGTTATACCTCCGCACCCCTACTACACCTGGATGTCTCCCTGAGTTGCCTCCTCTTGAATTTAAGTCTGGCTACGTCACTGGAATGAATCAGTTAATTTTTCGGGACTCCGTTATTTATTCTACACTTGTTGCATTGGGTGTACAGTCCATGTCAATTATTGGCAGGGGGCACGTGCCCCTGCTGCTCCCCTCAGAGTCTACGCCTATGGCCACTGCTCTTATTCATTGCAAATGCAAATATGTTGTCTTGGTAGCGTATGCAATAATTCTTGCGTTAAAGCAAACTTGACGTGCACACTAGGCCTACACACAGGCCTGTAGCAGTGGAAATACATGTAGGCCTAATAGTGTTATAGACTTATAGGTTTTGCCGCATGATATCCGAATATCAGTGATGTATGCAGAATTAAGCATTATGTCTCCCATGTCTTCAAGGACAAGGATATCTCTAGCAAAGACATTGCAGTTGCCTAGATTATTGTAACTCTCTTCTTATTTGTGTCAATAAGTTACACTTGCTTACGATGCAGATAGTTCTGAACTCTGACTAGAGCTATAACTAATACACCCAGTGCTTTTTCTGGAAAAAAGGATCCGGAACTGAACAATAGGTTCCGGGACTGAACAATTATGGAGGAGGTAAAATCCCAAGAAAAACGGGATTGGAGGTTGGAAAGGGCACAATAAACACAGAAAACAGCTCGCAACACTGAAATTAAATCACAATAACAATAATTGTTTTATTATTAAAACTAAATAAATTATTTTTAGTGGCTGAAAAAAGATGCCGCAACACCTGAACAAAGCATTTAATACATCAAAATATGGTCTTCTATTTTTTTCTTTTTATTCCGTATATTTCTATAGCGCATCTCGGAGTCAACTACTACTATTGCCTGCGCCAACTACGGGTGGTGTCCCGCTCTCTCTCTCCTTCTTCTGCTTCCACCTTGGTCCATGCCTTCGTTGTCAATTGCCTAGACTACTGTTCCTCTCTCTACTTTGGGCTTCCACAGGTCCGATTGCATCCCTTGGAGGGGGTCTTGCGGGCTGCTGCTCGCTTGGTGGGCGGTGTGCCCAAGTATGGTCACATCTCTGCGTACATGCGGGATGTCCTCCACTGCCTTCCGATCCAGCAGCGCATTCACTATCGAGTCTCCTGCATAGTGTGGCATTGTCTTCTCGGCATGGCACCAGCTTACCTTCTGGAGCTCTTTACCCTTACCTCGGCCTGCTCTGGTCGCCGATCTCTGCGCTCGGCTTCCAGAGGTGACTGTGTGGTCCCTCGTGCACGCACTTCAACTAGACAGCATAGGGCTTTCTCGGTCGTAGGTCCTTCTCTGTGGAACGGCCTACCATCTGACCTGCGTTCTCTCCCACGGGATATGTCTAGTACCTTTTATAAGAACCTCAAGACTTTCCTTTTTGACCGGGCGTGTGTCGGGAGCGCCTCTGAGTAGTTGCCTTGAAGGGGCGCTATATAAATTCCGTTGATTGATTGATTGATACTCAGAGGCGCTCCCGACTACAGCATTTGATACTGTACCGGAATTTTCACGCCGAAGCGCCACGAGCAATTGCGAGTGAAGGACTTGCCCAAGGTCCGTACGCAGCGGCTAGAGTGGGATTCGAACCTGCGACCCTACGGTCACAAGGCGCCGAACTTACCACTGAGCCACCACGCCCCACAAATTATTATTATCCGTCAATGTGCTCATCCCACTCTGCACTCCGACTCAGGAACGAACTTCCTCTGAATTCCGCATATTCTCAGTTCAAAGATTTCTCTAACAAAGATATTCATCACAACCTTGAATTCCGCATATTCTCAATTCCTCAACCAATACCGCCACCCAGCTCCGTTTGCCTCAGGCTCCTCTACTCATCATCTCAAGGCTTTCCACTCCAAATTGAAGTCTTACCTCTTCGAGAATTTATACCCTGATCCACCCGAGCCTCTGCCTTCCAAGCTTTTCGTCCTCAACGAAAACGCCCCAACAGCTGCTGGTCTCTCTGCCAACGGGACCCAGACCTCCAAAGGACATCGAACTCTGGAAAGCCCTCGGATACGACGCAGCGCTCGTTGATAAGCTGATGTTTTTCGATTAGCTGCAGAGTAGCGCTTTAGAAAATTGTAGTTTACGATTACGATTATTTAAGATTGTATTAATAAATGTCAAAATCGTTACACAGATTTCGTTTAGCATGCTGGAAGGAGCGATCGTAGAACTAGATGACGAATATAACTTCTACTGAGCACAATAATCAACGGTTAAGGAAAACAACGAGAGACAATCTGATGTTCATACAACGTGTCTCCAAATCTGATTCCTTGGTCACAAGACTGAGTTCACAATAACAGAGGCAGACAAACCAATCAGATAAATAATACCTGACATCTCGGCTTCTGAAGGAATGAACGTAAATGTATGTACACTTATCAACCAATCGAAATCCAATGAGTGTCATTAGGGTACAGGTAGGCTGGCTTAATTCTCAAGATAATTACATAGTTGTCGACTGTCAGAAAGGAAGAACTAGTCGTAGCTCTACGTAGCAGCTTCTTGGAGGCCCGCCAATTAACACCAGGCTATATATACGATGGCGAAGTTTGGCCATTTCTAATATATCTAGAGTTACTCTTGCTATCATCAGACTTATGAACCTTGATGTATTTGCACGTTCAAAATGACAACGAAAATAAAAGCTGATGGACCATTCATGTCCATTTGTGATCCAGTAGATGTCCCAACCAGTGGAATACAATGGAACTGTATTTGATGCTGTCCTCCTTCCAAAGTTCAGAGGTGCACAGAACCATACGACAGAATATTGATGACGCTGAGTTGTGAGAGAAGGACTTGCTTATCGTTCCTACACAGAGGCTCGAATCTGTACACTACGCGCGCTTTACAGGTCGACAGCTTTAACAAATGGGCCACCGCCTGTCACAATGACCAGACAGGACAGCATTGCGAGAGCTCTGTTAGTAAGTGGATCACAGGTAAAATATTATGTCAACTGAATTTTAAAGAAAAAAAATAAAATGAATGTATGAATAAACATATTTCATAATTATTTTATTTAAAAAAACATTAGTTGGTTTGTGTTTTTGTCAGTCTCTTAATTAAGCAAAGCATAGAGCGGCCGTGGGTATGAAGTGTTAGCGATTTTCATTTTTGGGTGTGGGCCAATCCTTTTCCTTGCCGTCTCATCTTCCAAATGGCAACGTATTTTCAATGGACGTCTACCAATGGTGGAGTGTGGAGAACGATCTCTATCGAACTTCAAAAGTGGGGGGTTTACATATTTTGACAGAAAGTGGGGATTTGCATTTTTTCATGATAGCTCTTTTGTCCCATGTGATAATATAGCCAAATCCAACAAAGGAAAAATAATAAAATCCCAAAAGGTCTGAAAATTTACGCGCGATAATTGTTTTGACTCTCATTTGACACTTTCAGTCTAGACGTAAACTAAGTCATCCATTAATTCACTACCTGTCTCAGAATGACTGACTAATTTGCATATTTTACGACGCCGTCATATCGAACACGATTGGCGTCCGGCTGCGTCTCTCCCGCTGCAGAATCTCAGAAAACACCAAGGACTTGCTCAATATTCCAACACACTGGTCATCATCACAGAGGAGGATGGAACTTGCATAATACCTGTTACTAATACCTGTTACAAGGCGAGTGATCAACCTCTTAACCAGAGCGGTAGAGAACATCACAGAAATCAAAGATGTCGGTGGTTAAATCAAACACAAGGTAAGCCTTTAGGCCTACGATGTGAAATTCGTTTGAACAGACGCGTGTGTTAGATTGTGTAACATTACACAAGAAAAATTATACTAATACCGTAGCTATTAAATCGTCACGCATGCCAAACTTGTAAATAAATCCGCCAAGCAAAATAGGGCAGCAGATGACTAATTACTTAGTTATCCAACACATTGACAACTCCCTAATGAATTACGACTTCAGAACTTAACTAAGAAACCTGATTTCGTCTTGTTAAATCACCATACTGACTCAGTTTAATATATGGCAAATTCTTTAGCCGTAATAATCTAATTGTTGTTGGGTTATTTCATTATACCTGTAGTTCCAATATTTGCATAATAACATTGGAAATAATATATATATACATTACCATTAATTTTCATAACCATAATTTCTAAGCTGTGATGCGGTTTGTCATCCTCCGATGATTTATAACAATAAACGAATAATATTTGTACATATATATATATATATATATATATCGATTATTTGCCTTTCTTAACTTAATAAAACAATAAAATCAGTCAAAAATATAGTTGTCTCATGAGCTAGAGAAAAAAAATATTCTAGAATTCACAGTTTCTTTAAAGTTTTCGCCAACAGCTTTCTACTTGATGACATTTAGGCCTAAATCTGGAGGATGCCTGAAGCGTTTATCAAGATTTTAAATCAGTCAATTCAGAGTCAGATCTTCTGAAAACAAAATAAGCATTAGGCCTATATTCTAAGCGTATTTATGGTTAGTAGAACAAACCCAACAGAAAACAACCAATGACACTGAATCCAATAACATACATTTTACCCTTTCGCACCTTTGTGAAGTTGTAGAAGTTTTTGTTGAAGAAAACACCGTATCAGCTGCTCAAAAGGAAGACTAGTCTTAAGTTTCTTAAACTCGAACATTGCGTCTGAGAGTGATTTACAGTAATCAATCAGACATCTCACTTTTAAATATCTTGCCAGGAAATGTCTTCCAAGAAAATAATGGCATTTCACAATATAATCCTCAGTAAGAACTTTGGAAAGTAAACCCTTGCCAGAATGAATCTTTCGGACAAAAAACTGATTGAACGTACTTTTAGAAGTTTCTTCAATTTTCGGCAGCTCTTCATATAGAGGCGTTAAGTAATAAAACAATGTGTGAAATCCAAGCAAACATCTGACTTCATCGTCGAAAAAAATGTCAAGCGGTGGCAACACCATTATATTGACAAATGGAAGTTCCCTCAAGTCGTTGTGTAGATCTGGCTCGTCGAGAATTCGTTCACACAATTGCAAGACTTCTGGAAATCTACGACACTTGTACAGAAACGCAGCACGGTAACAGTCAGCTGTGTTACAGTGAATGTCAAAGTCTTTGCAGATCAAATTATAAAATGATTCCATATTGCCTAAGGAATATTCCATCAGCAACTGAATGACATCTTCGTCTTTTTTTCCATAATGGCTTTCATTGGACGTTTCTAATCTATTCATTGGATCGAGTCCTTGATAAACGCGCAAAACTCTATTCTTTTTGGATGATAGTCGGGAATATTTCCAATTTGTTATACTCACCAAAATTGCATCCAAAAGAAATGTTGGAGTTTGAAACATATTATGCAGTCTAAAAGCTGAAGTTGTTCTTTCAATTGACGAAATTGTTAAATAATGAGCAAACACCTCAGGTGTAAGACGCAGATCTAGAAAAAACTGCCTTTTAGTATAATGCAAAGAAGCCTCTCTAGTCTTCCTAAAAATCAAGTAAAATCCAATTATCTTAGAAATGTCATCAATATACAACAAACAGCCTGCATTTAATGTTTCTCGATCCTCTTTCTCAGGCTTTTCATTGATGATCACTTTCGAGCAAAGATCTATAACAATTTGATATTCTGAAGCGGAAAAATGAAGAGCCGCCATGTAGGCCAAAGTGGACCTAACGACAGTATTTGTTTTAGAATCCTCACATTCCAATGCTTTAGTGAGAAGTCCTTTTGATATTTCAGACAAAATTTGAAATTCTAGATTACCATTTGATCCAGTCAGATTTTCCATCAGGTTCTGAGCTTTTGCGAAATATAATTGGTTTCTTTTAACACCAGAATCCAGGGGTTTTGATAAGTTGTGGTGCTTTGATCTAAAACATCCTGGTTTAAGCAAAACTTGTCTGATTATATCAACAAAACATTCGCTGTCATAGTGCATTTCTTTAGAGTCTAATAAATGGACAGCGTGCAGCATACGCAGCATTGAACCATAAAGCCAATAGCATGATTCAATCTCTAAGAATGGCCAATATTGATTGTTCTCCTCAAAAAGAGAACCAATTCTCAAAAGATATTTGCAAATATCGAAATATGTGAATTTGATGTCTTTCTTGACTGTGTCATGTGCATTTTTAGCATCACGTCTGAACCTTAACGAAACATAAAGGTCAATAGCCGTTGGTCTGTTTGCCTTCATGGCTTCACATGTGTGTAACATATGCTCACGGACATAGCTTGAGACATCAAGAGTGCATTTTGGATCAAACACATCAAGAAAACTTGGCTGCGTATAATGCTCCATAAACCAAAGACTCAGACAGTCTGAATTGCTATAATAAATCAGTCTTTCAGCAGTTTCATGAACGATCTTGTGGTTAGAGTGTTTGTGAAACAAATTTGCGTGAGGAATAAAATAGTTTGGACACCTTCTATCTTTTAGCCATTTTCTAAGTTTTTCAAATAAATTGCAGCATATTTTAATAACAGACAATGAATTCCACCATTCTGGTGACATCTCTTCACAAGACCACAACATAAGTGTTTTAAAATGGTATGTACAGAGAACTTCGTCTTCCTTTGGACATTCGTTTTTCATTAGCTCTCTCTTGGCAAAGAATCTGAGCATATGATAGACAATTTGCTGAATTGGAGTCCAGCTCTGAAGTAAAATGACTTCCGCAACTGAAAATGACAGCCTGCACTGGTGTACGTCATTTCTGCATTCAGGATGTTTTGCCTGTACAACATGACAGCCATTCTGTACTACCTCGTGGATGATGGCAGTCGTTGGCCATCCGTTCTTTCTTTGTCGGAAAGGCCAATCTTTTGCTTGGTTTGGCCACTGTGGGCACCAAATTGATGGAACAAGATCATGTGAAAGTATATCTTCAGGTGTTATTCTACTCGCCGGACCAACCTTGGACCAACTTTCATTATCTGTGTTACCTTCATCCATTTCGGTTGTTTTTAGGATTCTGTGGACCTTAGCCAGAATAAATTCAAAGGTTTTGCGTTCCCAGTTATACCGCATTTGTCCCAAAAGGCGAAGTCGTACAAAAGCTGGATAATCAGGGTATTGTTCCATCATGAAACAGTCTATTGTATCAACAACATGACGGATATCATATGGCAATACTGGTGTTTCGTCTGTAAAGGCCAGGAAATGGGTTATCGTCTCTAAGCAGTCTACGTCGCTGATGCATGAATGTAGCGGTTGAATGAAGAACTCAGCACTGCTGCCACTTACAATTTCATAATCTCTCAAGGGGATATAAACTTGTGAATGTATTGACTGAAACATGTGTGTATTAGACTTTGGCATTATTCGACATGTACGGACAATGAATTCCGACATGCTGTCGTCCATTACTGCAACAAAAGAAGAAACTAACTCGAGTCATCACTATAATCAATGTTTATAGTCGTCGTCATCATGATCAAGTTTTACTATGATTACTTCTGTATTCGCTGAGGACCTCTGTCCAAAGACAAAGCATCAAGTGATGACAATGCGTGGCTTTCCTTGCACAGTAGCCGTTTGCGAGGAAGCTCACACTTAAACTCAATTCAATCACACAATGCTCATTCTTACATATGTATAATGCGTACGATGGCAAGTTGGTATGTATGAAGATTTCTATGCATTTCATATAATTTATTGAATTGAGGAAGTCTTCGCCAATAGTATCAGGCAAAAAGTCAGATCAACTAACGCACTCTAATTCACGCGCAACAGTGACATTGAGTCGAATACTTGATGCATTAGGTTGCGCTCACCGACCGATCACTCCAAGGCTAACTGTGGATTTTAATTCATCCAAAAGACCGAATACTGTGAGACGAATTTGTACCAAAGAACAAAGCATGTTACGTAAAATTTACTAACTTGAGGCGAAATATTGGTCTCTGCGTTGAAAGCTGTTTCCTCTTATACATTTGGATCTAATAGAACACGCTTACCTTGTTCGTGGTTGATCTGGGTCGACGTTCCCTCAAAGTTCTTGTCTTCTTCTTCCGTTGATTGATCAACGTCTGTTTCGTCATCGTTTAACTCCTTACCAGGTTCTTCCATTGGTCGTCGTTTTGGCGTGACTGGCGTTTCGTCCTCCGACGAAATCGTGTCAGCTTTGAATCGCACAACGGAAATCTTTACTTTCACGCTCGCCATTTTCACCAGTACAGCTAGATATAATATATAAACAACAGAACTTGTAATCGCTAGATCACATCTTTAGCCTACTCTTCGCCGTCTCAGAATAAAGGCCTCGTACATAATTATGGATGTTGGTGTATATGATACTGATATTGAGGTTCGCCGCCCGGGCGCCTGCCCTGCCGCGCCGGGCGGGTTCTGGTGACTCCAACCCACTTCCCGTCTGAAGCCACCGGAGTCGCTGCCTTGCCTATTTTCAGTGTCAAATGGCTGTTCTCAATCTCTATCAGTGACCGTTCCGGTCAGAGGAAGTTCAGGGTTTACCGCTTGCTTAAGAGAGGCTACACTGTAGAGCTCGGTCTCGGCATCAGACTCTGCCACTTCCTCGGTCGCCGGGTGGGCAACGTCCTGAGGATGGCCTTTACTCAGAACAGGGTTCGATCTTTTACCTGCACCAGTCTTTGCCTTTCTGTGTACCTTCGTAGTTACGGGCTTTCTCTTCCTCTCCACCCGATCTGAACTTTGCCGTACCATTCTGCACCTCGTGACTCTTGAACTATCGCCGGTAACATGGAACACCAAACGTTCTATAAGTTCAGGGAACAAGGAGTACTTATGACAAGTCTCTGCGTCATGTCATCCAAGACACGTATCCATCGAGCAACGCATCTTCTTACTGTAACGTGTCTCTCGCTCTATTTCAGTGTGCGGCATACCAGCCTTACAGTGATAAATTCTGCATCGAAAGATAACGGGTCTCTATGGCACTCTGATAGTGAAGGTCCTCTCTCTATGACCTTCCTATCTATGCAAACAGACCTTTGTTCTGACCTTCGCACGAGGGGACCAAATCTCACACTTCAATCAGTTCTCAGAGTTGTGTGTTGCGACAAGCAAATATGTTCTATCTGTATATCCGACTACTCGGATTTTCTCGTATCGTTTACTCTTGGTCTGATTTAATGTCCCTTTTACATGGGACTCTCGTACACTTCACCTTGGGACGAACTGAACTTCGCCTATGAAAACGCGAACGTGTCTCTGCCGGACCTGGGTATCCGAATACCAGACCCGAGCTTTGATGTTAATCTCTTGGTCTGATTTATTCTACCGTTTACCTGGAACTCGCTTACTCTTCACCTGGGGACTCTGACCCGCTGAACTTCAGCTAGGAAAACGCAGCGTATCTCTCCGGTTTACACAACCTTGTATCTTCCGCTATTCAGAATCAATCTATCTCGATACCTGACAAGCAGAGTGGGCCCTTACTCCAGAAGCAGTATCCCTTGAACCAGACTCTCTGAATCCAGTAGTGAACGTAACGGTCGTGTCTTTTCCCGGGAGCGCAGAGACTCGTAGGCTTCGTTTCTGGATACTCGGACTTGATGCTGCTAACAGCACCTATGTTGTAAATGTCAGTAACTTTACCCCGTTGTTTCAAACAGACATGTGTATTCACTTTCCACTGTCGGAACTTTCCTGAACACCTGAACAGACCACGATCGGATCGTTCGGGTGGTCTTCCGGGCTGATATTTGCGGGGAAACCGCGGGAGTAACTATGACGGAGCAAGGGAACCAAACACGGTGATCGCGATTTGAGAATTTACTGGTAGTTCTCCGATGTTATCGAACGGTCACCTTCCCCGTATTTATTGAATAGCTTCAACAAGATCGTTCCTGTACTTCACCGGATGTCACCAGCGGAATGTTTCTCCGCACTTAACCGATACAGATTTGTGGTTTTTTAACTTTCACGATCGGTCTCCTCGAGGTTTGCTCAGCCCGTTAGACTCCCATAATCGGGAATCAGACCGACTCGCGATTCAACAGCAGGGTGGGCCCCGGCCCGGTCAGATTGGCGGTCAATCCAGAACCCAAGAGTGTGATTGATTCGGCTGTAGCTCGGGATCGCACTGCTTAGCTTTTTATGGACGAAACTTAACTGAGTTATCGCTAACGGGGTCTTTGCCCGTGTATCTCTGACGGCCACCACCGGGTCTTTGCCTGTGTATTTCTGACGGTCGAATATTATTGCTATATTTATAGGTATACATGTTCCAGTTTGGTTTTCGAACTTGACGAAGCCTAGCTGCAAAGATGGTCCGAGAAACTGTTGCTCACGGTTCATCTATCGCCCTCTTTACCGGATGAAGTGAAGGCCGTCGTTGATCCAGTTATACAAAAAACGGTTGCTTTGCGCACCCAGCACATATCTTATTAGCAATAATAACAGATGAACAAAAACGTATGAAGCAACTGAGAATGCGTCTACTTCTGAAAGATGGCCACTAGCAACCGAGGGTTATCAGAAAGTTTGTCTTACCGACTATGACATTAGTAGTAGACCAGGGAGCAAACTAGGCCAATTAGGTTAATTAGTAGGTAATTAATTAACAGGTAATTAATTAATTAATAAACAGTAGAAATGGCCATCACATGCTTCGTTCAGGAGCTTCAGGAGCTTCAGCAGCAGGAGCAGGAGGTCTTTTTCAATAATCACTCGTTGGCCAGCGTGTGTTTTAAGACACACACACATGTATACATGTATTGGTTGGTTGATTGACTAATTGATTGATTGATTGATTGATTAACAGTGGAAATGGCCATCACATGCTTCGTTCAGGAGCTGCACCATTAGCACGAGGTCTTTTTCAATAATCACTCGTTGGCCAGCGTGTGTTTTAAGACACACACACATGTATACATGTATTGGTTGGTTGATTGACTAATTGATTGATTGATTGATTAACAGTGCAAATGGCCATCACATGCTTCGTTCAGGAGCTGCACCAGGAGCACGAGGTCTTTTTCAATAATCACTCGTTGGCCAGCGTGTGTTTTAAGACACACACACATGTATACATGTATTGGTTGGTTGATTGACTAATTGATTGATTGATTGATTAACAGTGCAAATGGCCAGCACAGGTGCATCTGGAGCTGCACCAGGAACACGAGGTCTTTTTCAATAATCAGTCGCTGGCCAGCGTGTGTTTTAAGACACACACACCTGTATACATGTATACATTCATGTATACTTACATACATGTATACTTACATACATGTATACATACACGCAAACTGTGTGTGTGCAAACGTGACTTTCAGGTAAAGGTTAAGGTTATCAGGTGTGTTTGGAATGAATGAATGAATGGTTGGGTGGATGGGTGGATTAGTGAATTATAGGATTAGTGGACGAATGGATGTTAGATTGCAGGATGGATGGTAGATTGGAGGGTGGTTGGTTGGGCGAATGGATGTATTGGATGGATGGGTGGGTGTGGGTTTCAGTCAGCTATTCCACCGCGGCCATTATGTCGACCAGTAACGGTTGCTTTAGCAGGCGTCATTTTCACAGAGTTTTCTCGTCAATAAATTCTGTGAAGTCTGAAATCCTTGAAGTCTGTTTTTCATTGGCGAGCCCTATAGAAAATGTTTACAGTAATAGCACTCATTTTAGAATGTCATAACGTCCAAATGATGTCAAGCAAGCAAGCAAAAAACATCCAAATGATGTCTGTTTATGTCTACGATCTATCCGTCCGGCAAGATGTCTGCTTATGTAACGCGCTTTTCTATTGGTTGCAGTGGTAGAATAACCATAATTTATTTGGTTGTGCAATAGTCGCAATATTCCTGCAGTCTGCAATTTTGAGGCCAGACCATTGGACTACTAAGCAAAATATAGGTCAGTTGAGGTCGTCGAAGCAATTAAAAATTCACTATTCGCTCCAATTAAGTCTCGTTCTAACGTTCCGGAAATGAACTCGTTAAGTTGACCTTTCAGGCCAACTATCCTTTTTTAACCGGCTGTAGTAAGGTGAGTGAGTAAGTAAGTAGGTAAGTAAGTAAATCGCAAGTCTTTGGAATAACCTTTAAAATAAAATAAGTATACTGTAAAAAATATGAGCAACTGTTTTTCGCGACAGACGTTAACGTATTTCAAAATGTAAAATGTAAAATCTTGGTAAAAGCGTGTTTTTACATAATATATATTAGGTGGATATTATGGTCGATAAACTTATTGCAGTGCGTGCCATTTTCCCATTCATTCATCCGGTCGTTGCATTTGCAGCTTACAGCTGTATAGTTCAAACATAGTACAAATGAGAAACTGGATGAAATAATTATATACACTATTCACGCATTTTCTCCATGTCCTGAACATATTAATTAGGACCTACGCTAAAGCGTACGTTTACCAACGGGTTTGAGTTAGGCCCATCGGAGAGATGGAGGAGCAGAGATCTAATTGAAGCTTATAACATTATCAGTGGAAATCACCGCTGGATGCCCTGTTTCTAAAAATAGGTTAATATCGAAAGTCAAGTCGAAACGAACATCGCCGATTAATAGGCCTACTGTTGTAAAATAGTTTTCTACGTTTAACCGACAGACTGACGTTGGGCTTAGAAAATAAATAAAATCCCACCAATCATAAAATAATAATAATACATTTGATAGAAGACTATAATTTGGCCTAAAGCGATGTTTTTTCTATATAACTGCAAGCCTCGTGTAAACATGAGAGTATATATTACCGGGACTTTAGGAGACTACACAAATATTTTTAAAGAAAATAATGCATAATTAATCGGTAGGCCGTAATCAAGATTTAGAAGTTTCTATAGGGGTCTTAGTTAAAGATTTAAGTAAGTAAGTACATTCTTTAATTAATAAACGCTAAATCAAATCCGTTTTTATTAAACACACAAACTGCAGATTAACAGTGACAGAAAACAAACAAACAGTTTACCAGTTGAGTGTTATAAAAGGATGCCCCTAAGGGACGAGTCCCGCTAAGATGGGACACCCTGGGGGGTCACAGGCTGAAACGGACAGTATAGATGCGTATCTGGTTGAAAATTTATATATCTTAACTAATAGTAAGAAAAAATTTAAACTAAAATAAAGCAAGCATTGGCTAATCAGCCAACAACTGAAAGTAGACATATTCATATCCAAGATGTAGCTGTTTTACTATCTTAAAACCTTAAGTGATTAATCATTCAATGAATGGTAGTAATAATTACAATCAAACAGATCACAACAATGAACCAGAGTATATTATGTCGGCAATTTATGAGGTCATGTTGCTTATAATATAGGACCTTAGCAGTGTTTTAAATCGGCTAATAGCCCGAATTGTGGTTAGTAGGCCTACAGCAGGTAGGGAGTTCCATATTTTGGGGCCCCGGCATTTGATGGAGAATCTTTTTACATTGATACGGGCAAACTCAGGGCGGTAATTCAGGGCGGTACGCGTCTGGTGGTGATGGATGGTTGCGCTCCTCCCGAAATAAGAAACAAAAGACAAAGGCAGCAAATTATTATGATAACGGTACATGAAAAGACTAACATGAAATATATTTATTTGGTTAGCGGTCAGAATTTGTTTATCAACGAATATTTGCTTAGTGCTTGCTCTCCAATGAGTGTTAAATGCCATTCGTATGGCAGTTTTTTGTAGTTTACTTAGAGGGTGAAGAACAGTCATATAATTTGACCCGCAAGAGATATTGTAGTAAGCGATATAGGGAAAAATTAATGTATAGTAGGCCTACAAATTTAGTAAGATAGCTGTGGGCAGGCAATGCCTAATTCTTCTTAGAACTCCTATAATAACGTTAGATCTAAAATGAAATAATAGCAACAGAGCCTAACTGAACAGCATCCTACCCAGGAAACTTTCGGGTAAGGGAGTCAAATCTAGGGAAAACCAGATTATGAGAACGTGGGCGCAGATCATACCCAGTCTTTAGAACTGCAGGTAGAAAGAAGGTCATAGAGGTGCAATAGGCCTATGTGGGATTCGGTCAACTGGCATTCTCTCTACATGTCCAAATCATCGGAGTCTTCGCTGAGCGACTTTGTCTATCAGAGTTGTTTTGATGCCTAATGATTGTCTTATGTCGTCGTTTCTTATTTTTTACAGTCTTGAAATCCCTGCGATCTTCCTCAGCCAGTTTATTTGTCATTTGGCATAGAACGCTGGTGTATATTCACTGAGATTGTTTTATGGCCTTCAATCTGTTAGCCCTACCATGTGTAATACCTCATTTGAAAGCTTGTGCATTCGACTTCCTAAAAATAGCATCATTTGGTGGGTTTTACATAGTGATTTCCATACGTTTAAGGTTAAAAACACTGAAACTTTGCAATTTATGTTGAGTTTGTATTAAGATAAAAACCTTTGATCACCGGGTAGCAATACATTCTAAAATTCATATCTCTGGAACTAATAAAGATAGAATAATAATTTTTTCAACATTTAAAACAGAAATTATTGTTTATCATTTTAAGTCTAAAATAGGCTATATCATGCTAACTTTTTGGACAACAGCCCCCTTTTGCCAGAGTAAAATAACGTCTAATGCGCTCAGCATAGCTCTAATGTAGATTTAACAAACTTTCATTATCAAGCCAGCTATTGAAACTTTCGGGATATCCCACCCATTTAACAAAGGATTTGTTTCCGCGTTTTTTTTATGATTTTTTCGATCCTATAGACTTCCTGAGTCGTTTTCTGTAATTCTTGCTCGTAAAATGACCCTTGAATCTGTTCTCCGTTTAAATCTGTTATCTTATAGGTCGGAGGATCGGTGTATTGAATTTTTGTCACAGTAAACACCTCTTCCGTCCATCTAGGCGTAAAACCTTTTTCGAAGGTCTTCTTTTTCTTAGAAATTCTGACTTTGTCGCCTATTGAAAATTTAGGTTTATCAGGTGGTTTTGGGTGTAAACCGCCATATAAATTTTTCCATACAATAGTCTCATTTATCTTTATACTCGCTTTTATTGGAGTCATTTTTATGGAAGAATGTCTAGTGTTGTTATAACGAGAAACCATATTTTATAAAACATCGATATATTTCCTAGTCGAATTAGCTGTGAAATATTTGAACATCTTCTCCTTCATCGTTCTATTCCAACGTTCGATAACGGATGACTTTTCTTCATTTTCAATAGAATATAACTGGATTCCAATTGATTTCACGGCTTTGTTATAAAACTCTTTACCTTTATCGACCCAGAGTTTCTCAGGTTTTCGTCCGCTACTGGAAAATATTTTGGTGAAAGCATCGAACACAGATTTTCCGCTTTTATCTTTTATCGGGACAAAACACCCGTATTTTGAAAATATATCGATAACACTTAATAAATATTTAACGCCATTGTTATATTTCGCGAAAGATTGCATGTCTATGAGGTCTGCAGCCCAAGTGTCGTCAACACCTTTAACGTAAACCTTCCTTTTTGTAAAATGTCGTATTACCGGTTTATGTAATTCGTCAGCGTATTCATCCGTCCATTTTTGAGGCGATTTTACAGCTGGCTTTGAATCGGAAGTACCGGTACCTAAACCTAAACCAAGATTGGCTTTTGTCGCTAAAATAGGTTTAACTATCGCTCTTTCGACACGCTCACGTAATGTAGGATTAGATATATTATTTAATTCATTTACCATTACTCTGTCGGCGGCATTTCTAGCAGCGGTATCCGAATACTGGTCATAAGCTAAATCATGAGAGTATGCTGCTCTATCGACTCTGTCAACTGGTTTACTCCAATCTTTGGGGGAGCCGTCAGGATTCAATCTTAAATCTAATCTAGTTCCAGGCCCAGTAAACGAATGTCCTGGGAGATGCAATTCTCCAGGAAATTTTGACCACGGCAGTTTTATATTTTTCGTAGCAGAATTTAAAGACCCAACTAGACCTCCTCCTGTTTTGGCAGCGGAAACAAATCGAGTTTTAGTTTTTCCGCAGTCGGAACATACGGCTCTAATCATAGGTCTTTTATTTTTACTGATGAAATTTTGAGTATCTGTCATTTCGGTTTCTCTCTTGCACTTTACGCAATACATCTGTTCCATATACATTTTAATATAAAACTATTTTTATAATTAAAAAGAAATGGAAGTTAAAGATTTATCCTGGAACGACGAGACATCTAAAAGATTTAATAACCCGTTATTACCTAGAAGTATAAGGGGTCTGATCGTTGGGAAGTCTGGATGCGGTAAGACTACGCTATTATTAAATTTACTTTTGAATCCAGGATGGTTAGATTACGACAGCTTACAGGTATTTGGCAGATCTCTCTTTCAACCAGAATATAAAATACTTAAAAAAGCATTCGAAGAAAAGTTATCGAAAGAAGCAATTGTCAATTTGTTTGGTTGTCAAGACGAGATTGCAAGGTTAAATGTATCGCCAGCATTAGTCGTTGAAGAAATGGCTAAAAGCACAGTTAAAAAATCCGATATGAACTGTCGATTCTTTGAAACTTCGGAAGAAGTGCCCGATCCGAGAGACTTGAATCAGCATAAAAAGAACCTGATGATTTTTGACGATTTACAATTAGAAAAACAAAACAAATGTGAATCGTATTACATCAGAGGAAGACACAGTAATGTTGATTCATTTTACCTCGCACAAAACTACTTCAAACTGCCTAGGCAGACTATCAGAGAGAATTCAAACTTTATCTGTTTATTTCGTCAAGACCTTAAAAATATTAATAATATATACAACGATCACGTAGGCGTAGATGATATGCCTAAAGACGAATTTGTAAAACTATGCAAAACTGCGTGGGAGCGTCCGCACGGATTTGTAGTGATAGATTTAACCAGTAAAAAGAATAACGGCAAATATAGAAGTGCGTTGGATACATTTTATATGCCTTCAGCATAAGCCTTCAGCTCTTCATAAGTTATATATTATATATATTATATATATAAAATGGAAGCGCGATTGGAAAAGATAGTTCTCAACACAGAAAAGATCGCTCGTAACACGGAGCCTAAAGAGTCATTCAGCATTTTGGTGAGCGAAAGGAGCACGCAAATTCGAACTAAATTTAATCCTCTGATTCAACTTGACAAAAACAAAAAGTATGAAATGTGTCTTGTTAATTTAGAGACTTATTTTTCCTTCCCGAATATCCATTCTTTAAACAACAAGTTTGTGTATTCGCCGGATAATGGTAAAACGTGGTTTACTATAGAAATCCCAGAAGGGAGTTACGAAATCGTAGATATAAACGAACACATTCAGAGAATCATGAAACAATCAGGACATTATGACGAAACGGGAGATGCGTACTGTATAACGTTACAAGCGAACAACAATACTTTAAAGTCGGTGTTAGATATCGGTGCTAACTATCAGGTTAATATGACAATCGAGAACTCGATTAGAACTGTTTTAGGATTTAATAGCCGAGTGTATTCAGAAGGATATAACGAATCGGAGAACATAGTAAATATTATGAACGTAAATAGTTTGAGAGTAACCAGTGACGTAATCGGATCTTCGTACCCTAACGGAACAACGGAAAACATTATATATTCCTTTTTCCCGAATGTAGGTCCCGGATACAAGATTATAGAAGTGCCCGTTAATTTAGTATATCTTCCTATTACGCTATTTACGATTTCGGCTATGGAAACAAAACTCACAGATCAAAATGGAAAACTAATCAACCTTCGAGGAGAGGAGTTGTCGATCAGGTTTAAAATTAGAGAAGTGTGAGAATTAATTATCGTGGTATTAAAGTTTTTAATTTCAATTATATATATAAAATGAGTCGATATACGAATACAAAAGTTAATGTTTCGGATGGACAAAAAGACAAAATTAAACGCGCAGTTGAAGCAGGGACAGGAACGAGTATAAGACTAACTCACGCAGATCTATCCGGGGAACACGTCTTAGCTCTTACACGAGCACAAATTAATAAAATGGCGAAAGCATATCAGAATGGAACGGGTACTATGCTCAAAATGAGTAAAACGCAAATACACCATAATATGAAAGTCGAAGGTGGTTTTCTTCCAGCGTTATTACCACTTCTAGCTACAGCTGGAAAATTCCTTCTTTCTAGTGTTCTGCCAAGTCTTGCAACTGGAGCTTTAAGTGGATTAGCGAGTACAGGTGTAAGTAAGTTGATGGGATCTGGTGTTAATGGAAGTGCTTTATACATAAAGAAAGGAGGAAGAAGCTACAAGATGGTTCCGCACGCAGCAGGTCTTTACCTGAAACCATGGTCAGGGTCGGGATTAGACGGTGTAGGAGAAGGACTGTACATGCGCAGAGGTTCTGGATTTGTCAATGGTTCAGGATTGATTCTTGGAAACGACAATCCTATTTCAAAAGTACTTTCTCAATCCCAATCCTTGGTCCGCTTCTTGGAATGATTCTGTAAATATATATATTAATATATATATATATAAATAATATATAATGTCGCGATACGGTATGCCAATGCACAAGTTTATAACAAAACGCAATTCTCCGAGCAGAGTTAGAACTCGACCAGAATCAGTATTTTGGTTGCCTAAAGAAGTAACGCATCGGGCTATAAGACAACCGGGCTCACAGCGTTGGGAGATTTTCGCACAACGAGCGATCACAATTCAACCCAGATCGTCGGTCTCGCAAGAGCTAGGATTTGGCGTTCGACTAACTAGGGGAGTCTGTCTAGTCTCGCTTAGACAGGCGATTAAAGAAAAGAAATGTAGCTTGCAAGATTCAACCATTTGCGAAGATGTAGAAGACATTGTTATCACTATTCAAAACAATTCCGATTCTGTAGTTATCATTAACGAAAAAGATTCGCTATGCTACATTAATTACCACGTTTAAAATTTTAAAAATCTTAATAATAATAATAATGGAATATAAACAAGTGGAAAATTCAGCCCAATCGTATCGTTTTAAAAAAATTAACGAAATTCAAAAAGAAATCGAACAAGAACGCGATAAAAGGACCGCCTTAACCCTCAATGGTTCCTTGGGGTGCAATCCGCACCCCCTGGCCGTTTCTATGGCTATTCAAGTGTTATTATTAAAATTTCAGCAGTTATCTTCTAGGACATTGTAAGTGTACCATTTTCCCCTATAGTCATGCATAAAACGGGAAAAAAAGAGTTGACGTCAATTTTTGCCAGCACAGGTTCATCGGGGGTGCAATTTGCACCCCCAAATTATGACGTTGATATGATGAACAAATTCAGGTAACTGGTGCTAATTACTGCAATAATTTGTTATGTTATTATATTTTAGAACACTTCCTGATATTTGTTTGACCTTTTTAGAAGTCAGCCATTTTGTTTTGCTTACA
The DNA here is from genome assembly GCA_963556255.1 of Allolobophora icterica. Lineage (NCBI taxonomy): Eukaryota > Metazoa > Annelida > Clitellata > Crassiclitellata > Lumbricidae > Allolobophora > Allolobophora icterica. Next base: position 4,319,325 of record OY744610.1, on the reverse strand, counting down.
TTTCAAGTATTAGAAAATAAATAACACCATGGCTAGGTATTCCACAGCTGAAGCTCTTTGACTGATTATGGAAGAGGATACAGAAGTTGATGAAGGTGAAGGTGATGCCGATGATAGTGAAGATGGAGATTTGCCTGAAGTTGGTACTGCCTCTGATGACGAAGATCATGTGTCCGAGGAATTCGACGAATCAGAAGATGTCAGTGCGTCTGACGAAGAGCAGGTAAATGAACCATCTACTACACGGAATACAAGAGGAAGAGGTCGTGTAAGAGCTGGTACTGCCCTGCTCAGAAGACCGATCATGGATGCAATCCAACTTATAGAACTGGACTCTGGAGAATTCGAAGCAGGAACTGAGATACCAGCTAAAGTGAAGAGGACACAGGGACATTGTCATCTGTGCCCGCGCGAGTTTGACAGGAAGACGCGCAAATTCTGCGATAAGTGCTGTAGGCCTGCTTGTCCGGCACACTCTGTCAATGTATCAAATGTGACAAATGTATGTAACTGAACAATTTAGATATGTCATTATGTTTATATAAAATACATGGTATTCGATTACCGGTAGACACAGCGTATCCTTGGTTTATATTCTCAAACAAATAGGGGGTGCAGTTTGAACCCCAAGGACCTGGAACGCAACTTTCTGACAAGGGCCCATTGAGGGTTAAGTACAAAGTATCGTAGGAACATAAGAATGATTAGCATTATCGACAACGCTCTGATAGTAACTGTGATGGGGCTCAGCAGCTCGGGCCTGGCAGCTCTTGCTACTGTAATTGCAACTCCGGCCATAGCGATAGCAACAGGTACGGCAGTAGGTGTAGGATTGTTAATTATTGTCGGAGGACAAGTTAGTAAGAAGCTTGCACTGAAATTGACAAAGCACGAAAAGATTAAAACGTTAGCCGAAGCAAAACTAAACACAATCAGTAGCCTTATTTCAAAAGCTCTTGTGGACGACAATATCTCAGACGTTGAATATTCGCTAATTCTAAGCGAGTTTGTGAAATTCAACGATATGAAAGAAAAAATTAAAAATAAAACCAAAGTTAGCACAGAAAAATTAACGTTTAACGAGAACGTTTTAACTGGAACGTAAATTAAACGTTCGAAATCAACGTTCGGATTTACGTTCGAATTTACGTTTAAAAAATATAGCTATAAGCTTATATAAATAAAATATAATGTCGTTTCTAAAGATAACCGATCCCGCAAAAAGAGATTTTATCGTTGAGGAGTTTCTGAAATCGAAGAAGAATATTCGACAAAACTTTTTATCCGAGAGATTAGGAGACATCGGACTACAACGAGAATTAACGAGATTGTACAAACCAATAGTCGACTCGCAATCAACAATTTCAAAAGAACAAAAGGCTTTGTTATCTACTATAAAAGAAAACTCTGCAGAGACAGCTAACGCTTTAAAAGCGCTTCCCGCTTCTATTTCGACATCGTTAAAAGCCATTCAGTTTCCTCAATACCCTTCGATACAGGCTTACGGAGAAGACCCGGTAGGCCTAGAAGATATAAAAACCTTAGAACTAGGAGATATTGCGGTGAAGTACCTGCAGCAATACGCGTCCGATAAAAAGACGGTAGACACAACGTTCGGAATAAACTCTAAAGACGGCCAATTTTATATAGGCGACAGTCCTATATCGATCGACGGCAATAACGTGACGGTAGGCGATAGGCCTAAGATATACGAAGGAACTCCAGGACTTTGGGAATTATTAACGATGGCCAAACCGGACGAGTCGATTTTCAATGCAAACGATCGGGAAGAATATGCCGAGATTCTGAAGATAACGAATGCTATGAGGCAGCCGAAAAATCCAAGTAAACCAAAATCCTCTAGGAGCTTAAAATATAAAAATATTATTAAACCGATATGGGACTCGATGATATCAAAGGCGCAAGGTAAAGGAATAGGCCTACAGCGTATCGTTATTCCTCAAGATCCTAATGCATTAATAGAAATGTTATCTCTGCGAATGGCCAGCTTCGAGGCGGGGAATACGGGTGTGAGAAATGAGATAGTTGGTATATGCGACGAGTTACTAAGACAAGGAGCGATAAATAAAAATGAATATAAAAATATAATGCTATTAATATAAAAAATGTTAGTAGTTACTAAAAGAAGGTATAAGAAACAATACGTTATCGGAGGGGCGGGAATATTCGATATTGTTGCGGGTTTTTTCAAGAAACTATTTACGTCGAATGCGGCTAAACAAATAGCGTCCACCGCTCTCAGCGTAGGAAAAGATGCGGCTAAAGACATCGGGCAGAAAGCGCTGGATGTTGGTAAAACTGTCGTTGCTGACGCTGGGAAACGATTAGTCGATAAAGCGATTGCTAAAATTATGAGTCCCAAAAATTTACCGACTACAAATTCACAAACGCTTTCAGCGCTTTCAGCGCTTCCAGCGCTTTCAGCGTTCCAACCGCAGCTGAACGAAGGTAAGGACTTGCTAACTCAAGAAAGTAAAGACGTGCTAACTAGACTTATTAACGACGGAACGCGTTCGAAGAGTACAAATATAAATAATTTAATGATGGGGCACGGTATGAATTCCAATGCAAAGAGCGCTATTAGAATTCAAGATCTCGTTAGACGTTTAAACGGAGCTGGATTGAAAGTTGCATAGGTTATTTATATTTAAATAAAATAAAATCATATATTATTAATAAAAAAATGCAATCAGATATACTAAGATTCACGGAACAACCTTTGACGGACGAGAGTATCGAACGATACGAATTTCACGAGTACGAACCTACTGCGAGAACGAATCTAAACACAACGGGAGAGATTCGTATCAATATTGAACTCCAAGACTTGTTCAGCCACCCTTCAGAGTCTTATTTGCTATTCGAAGGAAGACTGACAAAAGCGGATAACACCGCATACGTTAATGCCGATGCAGTGGCTGTTACGAATAACGGGCTAATGCATCTCTTTAGCCAAATATCGTATTCTCTATCGAATCAAGAAATAGAAACGTTATTTCACCCGGGTCAAGCTACCACGATGCTCGGACTGCTTAAATACCCAAACGATTTTCAACTGGCACAAGGTTTAAATCAGCTGTGGTACAAAGACAGTGGTGCAACGGCCGTTCTCGCCGATAACACGGGGTTTGCGGTCAGACAACAGTATCTTATTCGAAAACCGACTGCTAAGGGAACGTTCAGCTTTATAGTTGCATTAAAGCATATCTTCGGTTTTTGCGATGATTACGACAAGATTGTTTACGGTTTGAAACATACGCTAACGTTAGTGCGTAAAGCCGACGACGATGCTATTTTTAGGGTTCCCATCGAAAATGTCGCGAAGAAAATGTCGCGTTAAAAATGTCGCGGACAAAATGTCGCGGATATAAATGTCGTTGATATATAATGTCGCGGATACAAATGTCGCGGATAAAAATGTCGCGGTTAAAAATGTCGTTGATACATAGTGTCGCGGATAAAAATGTCGCGGATAAAAATGTCGCCGTTCACAATTTCGTCGCGTCTTGTTTACTATCTGCTCTATTGAGCCAGCAATGTCTTTGACCTCAAAATTAGCGAAGCGTGATACCTCGAAGTCGAAATCTTTTGATGTCAAACATATTTCGCGTCTTGTTTGTCTTGCCTTGAATCGAATTCAGCGATTCTTGAAACCTCGAAATCTAAATAATTTGATGTACCACAATTTCGCATCTTGTTTAGCCTATGCTCATGTGAGCCAGCAATGTAAGAAACCTCCAAATCTTTTGATGTCCAATATAGGCCTATTCCGCATGTTGATTATGCTCGATTCAGCCAGCACTGTGTAAAACTTCAAAACCGTTTGATGTCCAACAATTTCGAATATTGTGTATGTGTCTGAGTTTGTATATAAGGCAACCAACAAAATCAGAAAGTTGTCAGTTTGTCATGCTGCGAATCCGGTGCAGTTGCAGAGTTTTGATTTAACAGTAGCCTAGATTTATTATCGCTCTCAGTAGAAATGGAATTTATTAAAACTCAGAAAGGACGCGAAATGCTTGTGCTGGACGGGTTTTCTTTTGTACGAGAGAGGAAAGGAGTCAACGGTAAGCTTATTTGGAAGTGTTCGCAATACAGCGATTCCAGATGCTTAGCGCGTTGTCATACGATCGACGGTGTTCTTGTGAAGAATATTGGACACCATAATCATGTTCCAGATGCAGCCAAAATAGCAGCTCGAAAGACTGTCGAAGACATAAAACTACGCGCGGCAACGACTCAGGAAGCCGGTCATCAGATCGTCGCAAGTACAGCAGCTGTAGTAACGGCGGCTGTTGCTGCTCAACTTCCTTCAGTCAACGGACTCAAGCAAACGATTCGTCGAGAACGTCGGGAAAAAGAAATACCTCTTCCAAATCCGGAAAATCTTCAAGATCTCATCATACCGGACGCATATAAGACCACTACTTCGGGCGAGAACTTCCTGTCATATGACAGTGGTCCTGGCCAGAATCGCTTTCTTATTTTCGCTACACAACGCAACCTGGATCGGATGGTGCAATGCGAAAATTGGTATGCTGATGGAACGTTTAAGTCTTCGCCGCCACTGTTTCAGCAGATCTACACAATTCATGCATTGAGGTACAGTGACGTAATACCCACTGTCTTCATTTTAATGTCTGATCGTAGTACTACTAGCTACGTCCGCGTTTTCACGGAACTTAAACGCTTACAGCCAGCTCTTGATCCAAAAACCGTCATGACAGATTTTGAACAGGCTGCAATACTTGCTTGGACCACCGTTTTCCCAAACGCAACTCAACGTGGTTGCTTTTTCCATCTCAGTCAGTGTCTATGGCGTCATCTGCAACAGACTCCAGGCCTGCAGCAACGCTACACAACTGACGCTGAGTTTGCATTAGCAATACGTCAATTGGCGGCATTGGCTTTTGTTCCTCCTAATGACGTCTCGAGTGCCTTCGATGACCTGATGGAAACTCATTTCTACCAGATACACAGCACAATCCTAAGACCTTTGGTAAATTATTTTGAAGACACGTGGATCGGGCGGCCAGGTCGACGAGGAAGAGGTCGCAACGCCCCTATGTTTTCACACGCGCTTTGGAACTGCTACGATGCCTCCCTTGATGATCTTCCCAAAACCAACAACTCAGTCGAGGGTTGGCATCGAGGATTTAGTCAACTTCTAGGTGCTCATCATCCCAGTATCTGGAAGTTCATTAAAGGAATCAAGAAAGAGGAAAGCATGAACGAAATGAAACTGGAGCAGTACGTCGCCGGCCAGCAACCTCCACCCGGCAAACGGGTCTATAAAGATACCGCCGAAAGAATCAAAACCATTGTGGCAGACTATGGACTTCGTCCAACTACCGATTATCTGCGGGGTATTGCTCACAACTTGAGATTGCAAATTTGAATATGAAAATTCTAGTACGAACATTATAGTACGAACATTCTATTTTTTAATACGAACATTGTAGTACGAACATTGTAGTACGAACATTCTAGTACGAACATTCTAGTAGGAACATTATAGTTTTTTAATACAAACATTCTATTCTCTATACGAACATTCTAGTAGGCTGTAGTACGAACCTTCTAGTAGGAACATTATAGTTTTTTCATACTTTAGTTTAGTATATCGTATATCGTTCTTAATAGTTTAGTCTTCGTATATCGTATATCGTTCTTAATAGTTTAGTATTAAACGGTCAAAGTTAAAAATTGTCTTCGAATTTCGTTCTTCATAGTTTTGTGTTATAGGCTACTGTCATACGGTTCCCAGTATGGTGAAAATGTCGCGGGGAAAATATCAACGACATTTTTATCCGCGACATTTTTATCCGCGACATTTTTATCCGCGACATTTTTAACGGCGACATTTTTATCCGCGACATTTTTATCCGCGACATTATATATCAACGACATTGTTATCCGCGACATTTTTTCTGCGACATTTTTACCGCGACATTTTCTTCGCGACATTTTCGATGGATACCTATTTTTAGAGGTCACGATGCAGCGGCTGGAAAAGTTGCAATAGAAAAGATATCGTGGTTTATGCCTCACGTTATTCCATCCGATATGGAAAAAATGCAGTTATATAAAACGATCGAATCGAAAGCATCGTTGGCCGTCGCCTATCGCGCTCGTCAATGCGACACCATAACTGTTCCTCAGTCGACTACTTTCAGTTGGAGACTTAGTGTCAAGACATCTCCGGAAAAACCGAGGTATATAATCGTAGGATTTCAGACAAGTCGTGACGGTAATCAAGAACATAATCCGTCGATCTTCGACCATTGCGATCTTAAGAACATGTACGTAAAGATGAATCAGGAAAGATACCCGGCTGTAGACTACAACCTATCGTTTCCTAATCAACAATTCTCGAGAGCGTACCGAGCCGCGGCAACGTTTAGCGAAAAATTCTACGGAATGGATCAGTTGATAACGCAGAGTAATATAACACCGAGTGATTATAAAGAACTATATCCGCTAATGATTTTCGACGTTAGCAAACAATCTGAGCGGTTAAAATCGTCTGTCGTCGATATTCAGATCAAAGCTATATTTAATACGGCAGTGCCGGCCGAAACCGAAGCTTATGCTATCGTAATTTCGGACAAGTTGCTGGAGTTTCAATCGGACGGACAGAAGCTAAACGTCGTCTACGGTAGAAGCTCGTCTTAAATCGCCGCGATTTAAATGCTAAATGCTAAGGGTGAAGGCTATGAATAAAATTTCTTTTTTTTCTTAAACATACATAAAGAGATGTTTACTTATATTAGTAATAAGAAGATGAAACTTCCAGAGCTGAGAAGCTTACTGGTCCAGCACAACGTTAAGGGTTGTGCTCATCTCAACAAGCCCGAGCTTATAGCTCTATTGAGCGCAATGGAGATTTGTGTTCAAGATAACTCAGAAAAAGAGAAACTAGAGAAACTAGAGAGACGACAAAGGCAAGAACTGCAGAAAGAGCAGCAGAAAGAATATCGGAAAGCATATCAGATAGAATATCAGAAAGGATACTGGAAAGAATATCGGAAAGAACGAATACTTAGAAGAAACTACCAGGAAGGCGCGTATGATAGAACGAGGTATATCAGAAATCAGCCGAGAAAAGTAGAAATCTTAGACCTAGAAACCGGTGATGTTGTCGTGTATCCGTCGATGTACAAAGCAGCTAAGGCGCACGGGCAAAACGCACCAATAATACAATGGTATAATGGAAAAGTATGGAGAAATAGATACAAAATTAAGGTGTACGATAGCATTAACGACAAAACTATCGATTCCGTTGTGAATGAGCTGTGAGATTTTGGGAAAAAATAAATAAATAAAAAATTAAACATAAATAAATATTTGTGTTTTTCTTAAACAACACTTAAAGAAATGAATATATATATGTATATATAAAGGAATGGACTACAAGTTGAAAACTGTAAAAGAATTGAGAGTCATGGCAAAACGGAGCGGCTTGGTCGGATATTGGAAACTGCGAAAAGCGGATCTGATTGCTGCTATGAGCAACGGTTTTAATGGAGGTGGAACCTTGCTCGACTCTCCAGTTCCCAATATTCGAACCCCAATTCTTACTCCGACCAAGTATATTTCCCCGCCAAATAAAGTTCTCAGTGAGTTGAAAACTAAGGTTAGGTCGAATATTAATTCTTTTGCGGATTGGTTAGTTAGTTACATACCTCCTAAAGTGAAGAAACCTGTGAACGAAAGATTGGAATCGTTTAAATCGAAAATAAAGAGTCTCTTTGCTAAAATCAATACAAAGAAGTTTGAAATTCGAAAGACTGCATCGGCTATTAAAGGATTCACTAAACAATACACTATCGATGGTTCTTCTGGAATCGATGCCGTGTCTTTTCTTAACGCCGTTAGACCGCAGGTTTTTAGTCTGTTGTCAAAAAATCGTCAGGTTAAGGTTCAACTCGTTCTTACATGTACCATGGAGCGCGTTGATATGAAATCTGGAGAAGAAGAATCCGCGAATGTTCCATTCGTCTCGAAGACTGAAGTTATTTTAGATGCTACAGATATCAACGAAATATACGATAATGCAATAAATAAGATCCCAGAGACTATGGCCAGTTTCCAGATGCGTGGAAGTAATTGGAGATTCGTGAATGTTGTAAAGTTAGATGTCAATACTGCTGTTTATAAACCATTGAAAGGCAGTTCTTACGTTCCGTTGCCTACAGAACTATCTAGCAAAAAGGCTATTATCAATATGAAGAATAATGACGAGCAATGTTTCAAGTGGTGCATTACTAGAGCATTAAATCCAACTGACAATCATCCCGAACGAATTACGAAAGAATTAATCAAACAATCGAAGCAACTCGATTGGAGCGGTATCGAATTTCCGGTTGCTGCGGATGCTAATATAATAAGCAAGTTTGAGAGAAATAATAATATAAGCGTTGACGTATTCGGTTTTGAAAATAAGATAGTATTCCCAATTTATGTGTCGAATCAACGGGACGATAAAGTTTCTATCGTGGAACTATTGCTAATTTCAGACGGAGAAAAGAAACATTATTGTTGGATAAAGAATTTCAACAGATTGATGGCATCACGAACGGAAAAGTCAACAACTTCAATGCACTATTGTAGAAGATGTTTAAACGGTTATACAAAAATAGAAGCGCTTAATAAACATACCGAGTACTGTTCGCAGAACGCCGCTCAAAAAATAGAAGTCCCAGAACCGGGAACTACGATAGGTTTTAAAAATTATAATAGGTCGATGAGAGTTCCCTTTATAGTTTATGCAGATTTCGAATCTTTCATCAAACCTATAGCCACATGCCAGCCAGATCCTCGCGTGTCTTACACCGATAAATACCAAAAACACACGCCTAGCTCGTTTTGTTATTACGTAAAATGCTTCGATGATATATTATATCAACAAGATCCTGTAACGTACACGGCCGAAAGCGAAGACGACGATATCGGTCAAATATTCGTAGATAGTCTCGAAGAGACTATAAAACGAATATACAATCAGTTTAAGTTTCCGAAGAAGATGATATTTACTCCAGATGACCGAAAAAAGTTTAAGGAAACTACTTTATGTCATATCTGTGGAGGGGCGTTGGGTACAGATCGTGTTAGAGACCACTGTCATTTGAGCGGTAAATTCAGAGGGGCCGCTCATAATGGTTGTAATCTAGACTATAAAGTTCCGAGGTTCTTTCCAGTAGTATTTCATAATCTGTCCGGATACGATAGCCATCTGTTCGTAAAAAAATTGCGAGGTGATCAGAATGAGAAAATTAAATGCATTCCTAATAACGAAGAGAAGTACATATCGTTTAGCAGAGAAGTGATCGTCGATAAGTTTCTAAACAATGAAGGGAAAGAAATTAACGTTAAACGTGAATTGCGATTCATCGACAGTTATAGATTCATGGCCTCGAGTCTTGACGCTTTATCGAAGAATCTGACGAAAGAACAATGTAAAAATCTTGGTGCATTATATTCTGGGAAACAGCTCGATCTTTTACTTAAAAAAGGAATTTACCCGTACGATTACGTTACTTCCGTCGATAGATTTAACGAAACCGAACTACCTCCCAAGTCCGCATTCTATTCGAGGCTCAATGATTCAGATATTAGCGACGAAGATTACGATCACGCCAAAAATGTATGGAATGCATTCGGATGTAAAACGTTTAGAGAATACCACGACCTGTACAATGTTTCGGATGTTCTACTCTTAGCCGATATTTTCGAAAACTTTAGAGACGGTTGCATGAAGAATTACCGGCTTGATCCCGCATGGTATTACACATCTCCGGGACTAGCCTGGGATGCTGCTTTGAAGTTGACCGGTATAAAGTTGGAGTTGTTGAGCGATTACGATATGATTCTGATGATTAAGCAAGGAATAAGAGGAGGAATCAGCACAATTTCGAATCGTTATGGGAAAGCCAACAATAAGTATATGACGGCGGATAAATTCGATAGCAGCGAGCCTTCGTCATATATAACTTATCTAGACGCTAATAATTTATACGGTTGGGCGATGAGCAAGCCTTTACCGACTCGTGGATTTAAATGGATGAGCGACGACGAGCTAAATAATTGGAATTTATTGGGATCGTGTATATTGGAAGTGGATTTGGAATATTCTGAAAAATTGCACGATCTCCACAACGACTATCCTCTGGCTCCCGAGAGCATCTCGTCGGAATTTACATATAATATACCAAAACTAATTCCAAACTTGAACGATAAAAAGAAGTACGTGGTACATTACGAAAATTTGAAGTTGTACGAAAGTCTCGGGTTGAAAATCGCGAAAATTCACAGAGGGATACTATTCGAAGAAAGCCCTTGGTTGAAATATTATGTAGATTTGAACACAAACTTGAGAACAAGTGCCACTAATAACTTTGAGAAAGACTTTTTCAAATTGATGAACAATAGCGTCTTTGGAAAAACCCTTGAAAGGATCGAAAATCATGTAGATATAAAATTGGTATGTCACGAGAAGGAAGCTATCAAGCTAGCTGCAAAAACTAATTATGACCGCCTGACGATTTTCGACGAGAATCTAATCGCCGTTCACATGAAAAGAACGAAGTTGTTTTATAATAAACCGATATACCTAGGCATGTGTATATTAGACTTAAGTAAAACTTTGATGTACGACTTTCATTACAATTTTATACGGCAAAAATACGGAGACAGAGCTAAATTTTTATTTACCGATACAGAATCATTGGCATATGAAATACAAACAGAAGATTTTACGAGGATATCGCCGAAGACGTTGCGGTTCGATTCGATACGAGTGATTACCCTGAAGATCACCCATCGGGTTTAAAGACCGGAATGAACAAGAAAGTTATCGGTATGTTCAAAGACGAATCAGCAGGAAAACAGATTTCCGAGTTCGTAGGTTTAAGGGCCAAGTTGTACTCGTATAGAATGGATGGCGAAGATCATAAGAAGTGTAAAGGCATTAAGCAAAATGTCGTGAAGAAAACGATAACTCACGATGATTACAAAAACTGTCTTTTTACCAAGAGAGAACGACTAAGAAAAATGAACGTTTTTAGATCGTATCATCACGATATTTATACCGAGCAGGTAAATAAAGTTGCATTATCCGCGGATGATGACAAACGAGTAATAATGGAAGACGGTATTCATACATTAGCGTACGGACATTACTCGTTACGCTGCGCACATAAAGAATCTATTCGTTGATTATAAAATGAGTTTTAGAAGTGTTACAGAAATCGACGTTTGTGGAGTCGCGTTACCGAATGTTCCTTTGACGAATATACAACTGCTAGACGCCGCTAAGAAGAAACTAAATATCACAAACTTCAGAGGAGTGTTCCTACGAGACGAGCTGCCCGAGAGACCGAGTTGGCCTACTAACGAAAGCGGCATTCTTAACCTAGATAAATCTAGTGGAAGTGGCACTCAGTGGGTGTGTTGGATCAAGAAGAAAGGCGAAATTTCGGCGAAATATTTCGATGGCTATGGTCTCCCTCCACCTACCGAGCTACTGAAATATTTACGTCGTCCGGTTTATTATAACAGCGAACGAATACAGCCCGATAACGAAGTGTTTTGCGGTCATCTGTGCTTGTACGTGTTGAAGATGATGGACGATGGCGCGAATTTTCAGGAAGTTATAAACGGTTTGTTTTAATATATATATATATATATATATATATATATATATATATATATATATATATATATATATATATATATATATATATATATATATATATATATATATCTATATATATATTATAAAATGCCTGTGGATAAATTCGGACATACTGATGTTGGATATTCAGAAAGAGTAATTGCGGGAGGAGTTACATTGTCTCAAGCAAATGCTACTTTCCTTCGTATGGATGGAACAAACGCTGCGACCGAGAATATTAATTTAGATTCTCATAAAATTGTCAACGTGTCAGATCCTACTAACCCCCAAGATGGTGCTACCAAATATTACGTAGATAATGCTCATAAGAAATGTTATCTCGGATATATACCTAATTTAGAAACCGACGAGAGTAGTACCGGATTCGTCGCTAGTGCCAGTTCACACATAGACGGTTATCGAGCGTACGGAGCGTTCAATAGTCTAAACGCGGATGGGTTGAACGGATCTTGGGTTTCTAATGATTCTTTGAATACCTGGATACAGATAAAATGTCCTGAGCCGGTTAAAATTTTGCGAATCGCGTTGAAAGCCATCGATAATGTACATAGAATACACAGTGTCTTTTGGACCATATCAGGGCGTAACGACGGCGATTCGACATTTACGACGTTATTTACGATGACGACTCAGTTATACAGAACCGCAACTGCCCCGTCATTTTTCAATATTTCAACGAATACTGCGTATCAGTATTACAGATTTACGAAAACACATATTCCCGGTGGGACTATTTTCGGTCAGATTAACGTAGGACTTCATAGCATACAATTATACATATACGATACTTAAATCGTGATAGGCTATTCAGCCTCCTTTGAGCTCATGAGCTCACTCAACGACTTATTTTAATATAAATAAAATATATACATTGTATATATATTTTATATATATATATATACTAAAAATGCCTGTGGATAAATTCGGACATACTGATGTTGGATACTCGGAAAGAATAATTGCCGGAGGAGTTACATTGTCTCAAGCAAATGCTACTTTCCTTCGTATGGATGGAACAAACGCCGCGACCGAGAATATTAATTTAGATTCTCATAAACTGGTCAACGTGTTAGAACCTACTAATTCCCAAGATGGTGCTACCAAAAATTACGTAGATATTAATAGCGGTGTAAACAAAGTTTCTAAGACTGGTGACGTTATGACCGGCAATCTATTTTTAAGTGTGGGCTCGGATCGTCAACGTAATATGGGGTGTAAGGATCTACGCGGAAACAAACTGTTTGCTTTGATACTGGGTAATCTGTTAAACAAAATAGAAGGTTATTTAAACCAACCTATAACGTTGCAATCGATCGAAGGTTTCTTGTGCAAAGTGGGAACGGAAAATATAATTCGATTCGGTAAATCGTCCAGCGACCATAAAATCGATGTTTACCAAGATATCGTTATGAGACAAAAATCTATAACCGATTTTTAAAAAAACCGTTAATCCTCAAGATGCCTCCACTAAAAATTATGTAGATAACGCTCTTAGTAGAGCGGATAATAATGCTCTTAAAAAATGTCATATCGGATACATACCTATTTTGGAGGATGACGAAAGTGTTACCGGATTTATGGCAAGTGCTAGTTCAACTGTTACTGACAAGTATCAAGCGTATGGAGCTTTCAATAGTCTAAATGCAGATGGTTCAAACGGAACATGGATCGCGGATAGTAGATCAATCCTAAATGTCTGGCTGCAGATAAAATGTCCCGAGCCGGTTAAAATTTGGAGAATTGCGTTGAAAGCGATAAGACACAACAGAGGCACATACCAGATTACAAACTGGATTTTAAACGGAAGTAACGATGGATCAACGTTTACCCAATTACTAAGATCGACGCAGGCATTATTAAACACCGAAGCTGCTCCGTCATTTTTTAATCTTACAACGACTCCGACTGCGTACCAGTATTACAGACTTACAGTAACAAGCAACCCCAGTCACACTGTGGTAGGAGTAGAAGTCCTACAATTATATGTATACGATACTTAAAATCGGGGAATTATAATAAGTGATCATAAGTTCACACACACAGCAAGTCCGTCACCCCGGATTTCTCTGGCACAGATACCAGATCATTGATGCGCAAGCATCAATTTCAGGAGCATTGCTCCCTGTTGCGAGAACGATTTCTAATTAAAGGAAGTTTCTCATAAAGTCGTTCATTACAAACGCACCGGATGATCTTGACCCGTGAAAGATATGCCTACTTAGGCCTATTGCACACACACATACACACCATGTGTGTGTATGTATACATGTATGGTCTTACTAAGTAAATCCTGAAGCTGCTGCTGCTCCTGCTAATCCAGCTGCTCCTGCAGCAGAAGCTCCTGCTGCTGAAGCTCCTGAAGCTCCTGAACGAAGCATGTGATGGCCATTTCCACTGTTTATTAATTAATTAATTACCTATTAATTAATTACCTATTAATTAACCTAATTGGCCTAGTTTGCTCCCTGGTCTACTACTGACATTTAACGCCAAAAGTTACGTCGAGTTAATAAACTGGATCGATTTGACCGTTACTGCCCCCACCGCTGCTATCAAAGATTCCAGTCGATGGGACATCCGGCAGAATATTTGGTGCCAACAATATGCTTATATTCGTCAGGGAATCATGGCCTACACAGGCTATTGAGAGAGGTGTGAAACTGGTAACCGATGCATGCCAAGAGGTTTGAGGGGAAATTGCTCGAAATGGATTAATCAGAAACATAATAAATCCAAGCAACAGATGGCTTCTTATGATAACAAAACAGATTTTGTTTTCGATGACGTGTGGCAATTGTAATCCATGAGTCTTGGATCGTTTAAACACCATTTATGTCTCTGTTTCAAGCTTTTCACGTTTTTTAATTACTTTGAGTGTTTGACAGCGTTTGTGTGTCCAGTGTTCACCGTCCAAACTCTCCATAACAATGATCTTCAACTTCTTAAAATTTGTGTTCAGAAATATTAAAAACCAAGCGTATAATTTTGTGAAGGATTGTTTAGTTATTAGTGTCAAATATAATTATCGGTAATAACTTGCATAATGTGTATTAATCGTTAGGGTAAGTAATCGTTTGTTAGTATTTTCCAAGCATGAGTTGCTATATTTCAAAGTCGTTGGGGCACTTCAAGAAATGGCACTTCCAACTAACAAATTTAGCCATAATTTCATCTTTTACAGATGCAACTTTATACCCTGTTAGAATGAATAATTCTGAAAAATTCGACCTTCACTTTTGTACCACCCTACTACTCAAACATCTATCAAGGAGGACTAGATCGACAATTTCCAACTTATTAGTTCCCATAACTGATCGTATTGTTCTGTGCCCTTGAAATGAGAGCAACTGGTTTGCACCATGTTCGGAGAGTACATATCATGCTATAGTGGGGCAGAAGTATCAGTCAACAAAACGTGTGTTCCAGATTATACATGATGAAACACCTCTGGTCTTATTTCGAGTTCAAAACAATGTACTTTTGGAAGTATCAACACAATCTTAACAACCGTTTAAATGCTTTGTAACTATGATTTATTCTTACTTCTCTGTGATTTTCCTGTCGGTGATCTGTTTCTCGTTTTCTTTTTATTTCGTTTGCACTTTTAGTATTCTCATCCAATTCCGAGTCGAAGGTAAACAAAGTTTCCTGCTCGACTGGCTCGGTGCAGAGGTGATGTGAACCGCTCTAGCTATTAACACCGCGCTGTCTATAGAGCAGGAGTGAACCATATCATCTAGGTGGCGGCTATCAAGTTTACCTCGGTCCAAAGATGAAGTAAAGCTCTCTCTCTCTCTCTCTCTCTCTCTCTCTCTCTCTCTCTCTCTCTCTCTCTCTCTCTCTCTCTCTCTCTCTCTCTCTCTCTCTCTCTCTCTCTCTCTCTCTCTCTCTCTCTCTGTCTCTCTGTCTCTCTGTCTCTGTCTCTCTCTCTCTCTCTCTCTCTCTCTCTCTCTCTCTCTCTCTCTCTCTCTCTCTCTCTCTCTCTCTCTCTGAACGCCGAACTGTTAATAGAATTGATGTCAACCATATTAATCAGGTGACGGTCATTAAGACTATCTCGGTGCAAAGGTGAAGTGAACCGCTCTAGTAATTAACACCGAACTGCTAATAGTACAATAGTCCGCCAAGTTATTCAGGTGACGGCCATTGAGACCGATGGAAAGATCGGATACCTAAGCCTAGGAGGAAGCGAGATGTGTCTAGTAAAGAGCGACAGTTGGATGATTTAGAATTGGATCAATTTTATAGAAATACAAGCGACAATTTATTTCTGCCTGGCATACATCGTCACTGTTGTCGACGTTCTCCTTGAAAACATTCAACAGCATTTCGGATCTTATCCCGGTTATCACTCCCTGCTCCTCGTCATCATCATCACCATCACATCATCATCATCATCATCATCATCATCATCACAGACATCATCATCATCGTCAACATCGTCATCATCATCGACAACTTCATCATCCTCATACAGTCATTATCATAGTCATCATCATCATCGTCATCATCGTTATCACCGTCATCATCCTCATATTCATCATCAGCATCATCATCTTCATTGTCAGCGCACGTTTTGAGAGCAGCGATATTCCATTGTGATATAGGATCCATTTTCGATTAATTTGCTTTTTGTAGTTTCTTGAAGACCGGGGTTGGTTGTAATAATTTACACATTTAAGTGACTTTTCACCGAACTATTTTTTTCAATTACTGTGCACATATAATGTGAAATCCTTGAAAAAGCTTTATAATTAGGCAAAGTTTCAGATGCCTAGCTCTATTAATTTGTGAAAGAAGTGGGTTGGTTGTAACAAGACAAGGGGTAAATTGTAACACCACTTTCAACATTGGCGTAGGTTGTAACACTATTCCGATTCGTCGGCGTCGTTAAAGGATAAAGACAAAATTAAACATCATCTGAAAATTGCGTAAAAGTGAATTTAGAAATCCAAGATCAGAACTCTGCAGAGTAAATTAGTTTAATAGTCTTGGATTTAGGAGGAAGCGAGATGTGTCTAGTAAAGAGCGACAGTTGGATGATTTAGAATTGGATCAATTTTATAGAAATACAAGCGACAATTTATTTCTGCCTGGCATACATCGTCACTGTTGTCGTCGTTCTCCTTGAAAACATTCAACAGCATTTCGGATCTTATCCCGGTTATCACTCCCTGCTCCTCGTCATCATCATCACCATCACATCATCATCATCATCATCATCACAGACATCATCATCATCGTCAACATCGTCATCATCATCATCGACAACTTCATCATCCTCATACAGTCATTATCATAGTCATCATCATCATCGTCATCATCGTTATCACCGTCATCATCCTCATATTCATCATCAGCATCATCATCTTCATTGTCAGCGCACGTTTTGAGAGCAGCGATATTCCATTGTGATATAGGATCCATTTTCGATTAATTTGCTTTCTGTAGTTTCTTGAAGACCGGGGTTGGTTGTAATAATTTACACATTTAAGTGACTTTTGACCGAACTATTTTTTTCAATTACTGTGCACATATAATGTGAAATCCTTGAAAAAGCTTTATAATTAGGCAAAGTTTCAGATGCCTAGCTCTATTAATTTGTGAAAGAAGTGGGTTGGTTGTAACAAGACAAGGGGTAAATTGTAACACCACTTTCAACATTGGCGTAGGTTGTAACACTATTACGATTCGTCGGCGTCGTTAAAGGATAAAGACAAAATTAAACATCATCTGAAAATTGCGTAAAAGTGAATTTAGAAATCCAAGATCAGAACTCTGCAGAGTAAATTAGTTTAATAGTCTTGGATTTAATTTTCGATTTCCAGATAAAGATCACGTCAGATGTGGATTCGTGGTGCACATGATTGATCGTAATAAACTAAAAATTTAGACAACAATAGGGGCTAACAGAATAAAACTAGTGCTGTTCAAGGTACCAGGCAAACGTAATAAAAAAAATGAAAGCGAAAAATAACCGAACTATGAGTTCATGAGTTAGGGTGCAAGTACTCATTGGCGATATTGATTATGTAGAAGTAACTATCTTAAAGTAAAACGTATTAAGTGCATGCAGGTACGTATCCGGGTTTACGTTAATAACCGTGGTCACAAACAGCGACCGTCAAAATAGCGATCACAAAATAGCGACGCACAAAATCGCGATTGCGGAAAACAACGAACCCCAAAACAGCGATTAGATTAGAACGTTTGGTTTGGACTTTGGTTCAAGATTTGTATTTAACTTAATGGGCGCCGTAACAAAACGGCGCAGGACAAAACGGCGCAGACATAACGGCGCAGACAAAACGGCGCAGACAGAACGGCGCAATTCAAAGTACCCAGACAAAACGGCGCAGACAATACGGCGCAGTACAAAGATTATGATACCCGTCTAGTGATTGTTTGCTTAATTATTAGCGATCAAAAAGTGCCGTTCATCCCGCTTCTAGTTTAATTTACATTTTAATCGTTCTTCCCGCTTCTAGTTTAATTTACATTTTAATCGTTCATCCCGCCTCTAGTTTAATTTACATTTTAATCGTTCTTCCCGCTTCTCATTTTAGCTATATTTTAATCGTTCATCCCGCCTCTAGTTTAATTTACATTTTAATCGTTCATCCCGCTTCTCATTTTAGCTATATTTTAATCGTTCATCCCGCCTCTAGTTTAATTTACATTTTAATCGTTCATCCCGCCTCTAGTTTAATTTACATTTTAATCGTTCTTCCCGCTTCTCATTTTAGCTATATTTTAATCGTTCATCCCGCCTCTAGTTTAATTTACATTTTAATCGTTCATCCCACTTCTAGTTTAATTTACATTTTAATCGTTCTTCCCGCTTCTCATTTTAGCTATATTTTAATCGTTCATCCCGCTTTTAGTTTAATTTACATTTTAATCGTTCATCCCGCCTCTAGTTTAATTTACATTTTAATCGTTCTTCCCGCTTCTCATTTTAGCTATATTTTAATCGTTCATCCCGCTTTTAGTTTAATT
This sequence comes from Allolobophora icterica, assembly GCA_963556255.1. Lineage (NCBI taxonomy): Eukaryota > Metazoa > Annelida > Clitellata > Crassiclitellata > Lumbricidae > Allolobophora > Allolobophora icterica. Next base: position 4,300,610 of record OY744610.1, on the reverse strand, counting down.
TACATTTTAATAGTTCATCCCGCTGCTAGTTTAATTTACATTTTAATCGTTCATCCCGCCTCTAGTTTAATTTACATTTTAATCGTTCATCCCGCCTCTAGTTTAATTAACATTTTAATCGTTAATCCCGCTTCTAGTTTAATTTACATTTTAATTGTTCTTCCCGCTTCTAGTATAATTTACATTTTAATCGTATAATGTCGGACTTCGAGAAGGCAAGTCAGAATGCCTGCGGACTATTGGGAAGATACTTATATCGGCAGGCAAAGAAGGGGTAGACGCGCAAATATAATTTTATGACAACGTATGAACTATGAACTAAAAGACTTTATCAAGTTACACAGTTATTTCTAGTATATATTTTAGTATATATTAAACTACTACAAACTAGTGTTCCTTAATTCAGTTTTGCGCCGTTTTGTCTGCGCCGTTTTGTACTGCGCCGTTTTGTTGCCGCGCCGTTTTGTCTGCGCCGTTATGTCTGCGCCGTTTTGTCCTGCGCCGTTTTGTCGGCGCACCAACTTAAAGAATTCCAGTAGAACTCGAATGCAGCTATTCGTCGATCTGTCTGTCATCAGAATAAAGGCTGTTGGAATGACACAGCTGTACTTTACAGTATGGATGGTGTAGAGCTGATTAAACATTCTGACGTCAACTTCAAATTGTCTGATGTTCTGAAGATGAGTATGCGATGAGGAGCAGAACCACTGTCGTACACGTACTTTAAAAAATCGTCTCCTTTCATCGTTTTCTTGTAGGCATCTGGTATTACCAAATCAGTTAGGTTGGCCGGATTCACGAAAGGAACACCAACATGGCGACGCGCTGTTCTCACAGTTTGCTTGACGGAGCGAACAGGAGGCAGCTGACCGGCAACTGTCGATATACCTCTTAGAGTTGCTGAGACAATCTGATGTGTTGACTCTTGGGTTGTTCTCGCTTGAGCTTTGACCTTCTCCAACGTTTTTCTAACTTCGACTTTTGCAGCATCAGGAACATGATTGTGATTACATGCAGTCACAATATCTTCACCCTCACTATGACAACGAGCGCGACATTTTAAATTTATCATAATCAGTACATTTCCAATGTTTTCCCTTTATTGCTTTTTCGTATCGAAATGTATAGGTATCCTTGTACCTTATTAATTTTAAGGAATTCAAGAGCCATTCTCGACGATCTAAAACTATTTTGTGATCGCTATTTTGTGATCGTGATTATTAACATAGACCTTTGTTGTCCAACAAATTGACAACTTCTTAATGAATTATGACTTCACAACTTAACTAAGCAAACCCTACTGCTTTCGCCTTGTTAAACCGCCATGCTTGACTCTGTGTAATAAGCATGGCAAATTCTTAAGTTGTAAAATATCCAACTGTTGTTTGGCCATTTCATTATAGTTCAACATTTGTATATAATATTGGAAACATACACATTACAATAAATTTTCATTAACCATATGTTGTAAGCTGTGATGCGGTATGTCATCCTACGACGATTTATAATAATAAACGAATATATATGTGTATATATATATATATATATATATTATGAGTTTGAGACAAAAATATTCTAGATTTTCTAGTTTCTCAAAGGCTTTCGCCAATCTTATTCAGCTTTCTACTTGATGACATTTAACCTTGAGGATGATTGAAGCTTGAAGCGTTTATTAATATTTCAAAACAGCCATTCAGGAAGCATAACTTCTGAAAATATAATAGCATCGTTTTCTAAGCGAATGTTTGGTTAATAAAACAAATCAAGCAGAAAACAACAAATGACAATAATAGAATTCTGCAAGACTAGTATCATCGCCATTAGCATATACTTTATCCTGTACAGCATTTTGCTTTCACACCTCTCTGAAGCTGTAGAAGTTTTTGTTGAAGAAAATAGCGAATCATTTGCTCAAAAGGAAGACTAGCTTTCAGTTTCTTAAATTCGAACATTGCGTCTGAAAGTGATTTACAGCAATCAATCAGACATCTCAATTTTAAATATCTTGCCAGGAAATGTCTTCCAAGAAAATAATGGCATTTCACAATATAATCCTCTGAAAGAACATTGCAAAGTAAACCCTTGCCAGAATGAATCTTGATGACAAAAAAATGGTTGATCGCCCACTCAGACGGTTCTTCACTTTTCGTCAAATCTTCAAATAGAGGCGCAAAATAACAGAACATTGTATGAAATCCAAGCAAACATCGGACTTCACCGTCGAAAAGAGAGTCAAGCTGTGGCAATACCATAATATTGGCAAATGCAAGTTCCTTCAAGTCCCTCCGTAGATCTGGCTCGTCCAGAATTCGTTCACACAATAGAAAGACTTCTGGAAATCTACGACACTTGTACAGGTACGCAGCACGGTAACAGTCAGCTGTATTGCAATGAATGTCAAAGTCTTTGCAGATCGAATTGCAAAATGATGTCATATTGCCTAAGGAATATTCTATCAGCAACTGATTAATATCTGCGTCTTCCTTTCGCAAACCGCTTTCATTGGACGCTACTAATCTATTCATTGGATCGGTTCTTTGATAAACGCACAAAACACTCTTCCTTTTGGTTGATAATCGGGAATATTTCCAACTTGTAATACTCCCTAAAATTGAATCCAGCGGAAACGTTGGAGTTTGAAAAATATTAAAAGCACCAGTTGTTCTTTCAATTGACGAAATTTTTAAATAATGAGCAAACACCTCAGGTGTAAGACGCAGATCTAGAAAAAAATGCCTCTTAGTATAATGCAAAGAAGCGTCTCTAGTCTTCCTGAAAATCAAATAAAATCCAATTATCTTAGAAATATCTTCAACATACAACAAACAGCCTGCATTTAATGTATCGGTATCCTCTTTCTCAGGCTTTCCATTCGTGATCACTCTCGAGCAAAGATCCACAACAATTTCATATTCTGAAGCCGCAAAATGAAGAGCTGCCATGTAGGCCAAAGTCGCTTTGGCGATAGTATTCGTTTTAGAATCCTCGCATTCCAGAGATTTCGTGAGAAGATCCTTTGATATTTCAGACAGAACTTGAAATTCTACATCATCACTTGATCCAGTCAGATTTTCCATCAGATCCTAAGCTTTTGCGAAATATAATTGTTTTCTGTTAACACCAGACTTCAATGGTCTTGGTAAGTTGTGGTACTTGGATCTAAGATTTCTTGGTTTAAACAAAACTTGTCTAATTATGTCAACAAAGCATTCGCTGTCATAGTGCAGATCTTTAGAGTCTAATAAATGGACAGCGTGCAATATACGCAACATTGAACCAAAAAACCAATAGCATGATTCAGTCTCTGCGAATGACAGATTTTTAAATTCATTCTCAAATAATGAACCAAATCTTAAAGTATATTTCCAAACTTCGATATGTATGATATATGTGAATTGGAGGTCTTTCTTGACTGTGTCATGTGCATTTTCGACATCAAGCCAGAACATTGACGAAACATACAAGTCGATAGCTTTTGATTTGTTTGCTTTCATGACTTCACAGGTGTGCAACATATGCTCACGGACACAGCTGGAAACATCAAGAGTAGACTTCGCATCAGATACGTCAAGAAAACTTGGCTTCACATAATGCTCCATAAACCAAAGACTCAGAATGTCGGAATTGTTATAATAAATCAAACTTTTAGCAGTTTCATCAGCGATCTTCTGGTTAAAGTGTTCATGAAACAAATTTGCCTGAGGAATAAAATAGTTTCGACATCGTGTTTCTTTCAAACATTTTGAAAGTTTTTCAAATAAATTGCAACATATTTTAATAACAGACAAGGAATTCCACGACTTTGGTGACATCTTTTCACAAGACCACAACATAAGTGTTTTAAAACAATTGGTATGTACAGAGAACTTCGTCTTCCTTTTGACATTCTTTTTTTATCAGTTCTCTTTTGGCAAAGAATCTGAGCATATGATAGACAATCTGTTGAACTGGAGTCCAGTTCTGAAGTAAAATGACTTCTGCAACTGAAAATGACAGCCTGTACTGGTGTACATCATTTCTGCATGAAGGATGTTTTGCCTGTACAACATGACAGCCATTCTGTACTACCTCGTGGATGATGGCAGTCGTCGGCCATCCGTGCTTTCTTTGTCGGAAAGGCCAATCTTTTGCTTCATTTGGCCACTGTGGGCACCACATGGATACAACAACATCAAGAGAAAATCTATCTTTGTCTGAAATTCTTCTCGCGGGACCAACATTGGACCATACTTCATCACTTCCATCTGTTTTAGTTGTGCTTAGGATTCTGTGGACATATGCCCGACTAAATTCAAATGTTTTGCCTTGCCAGTTATACCTCATTTGTCCCAAAAAGCGAAGTCGTACAAAAGCTGGATAATCAAGGTATGGTTCCATCATGAAACAGTCTATTGCATCTTCAAAATAACGAACATCATATGGCAATAATGGTTTTTCGTCTGTAAAGGCCAACGAACTTGATTTCATATCTAAATAATCAATGTCGTCGATGCATTTATGTAGCGGTTGAATGAAGAACTCAGCACGGCTGCCACATGCAATTCGATATCCTGCCAATCCGGTGGAACCTTGGTAATATTTTGACTTGAAAATGTTTGTGTTGGACTTCGGCAGCATTCGACATGTACGAACAATGAATTCCGACACACTGTCGTTCATTGCTGCAACTGAAGAACAAACTGACTAGCATCGTCATTACCATCACTTTTTGCAAATCATGATGAAGTTTTTGTTATTATTATTTCTGTTTTGGCTGAGCACCTCTATCTAATGCCAAAGTATCACCAATCTCAGTGGCTCCTCTTACTTTCACTTAATGCGTCTCCGGGCTATTCGGCAGTCTGTCTCATCATCAACCTTCACCTCAATTGTTCATGGATTCGTGTGCTCTAGAATTGACTATTGTAATTCTCTCCTTATTGACCTTCGCAAGATTCATCTTTCTCCTCTCTAGCCCGTACACAGTGGTGTTGCTACACTCATTACCCATCTCCCTTGGTTCTCTCATACCTCCACCTTCATGGTTGAACAACTCCATTGGCTCCTCTCTGCGTCCGTATACAATTCAAAGTGTTTATTCTTGTGCTTAAGTATCAATTGGGTCTTGCTCCACAGTTTTTACGTGCTCTATTTCTACGGCCTCATTCTGCTGCTTCGCTGCGTCCTCTCCGATCTTCTGATTGTCTTGACCTCTTAGTTCTCGTGTCAGGACTACCATGGCTTAATCCAGGTCCTTTACCTGCATATAGGTTCCTCACTTTGGAACCGACTCCCTCCTTCTGTCCGTTCTCTCTAGTAGCGTTGCTTCTTCCTTTTCTCACCTTTAATCCTGCTTTTTCTCTCGGGATCTCGCGCACTGGGAGCACCTCTGAATGGTCTATACCGCGATGCAATACAATACAATACAATGATGGCGATGCGTAACTGCAATACACAGTAACCGTTTCCGAGGAAACTCAAACTTGAACTCATTTCAATCAGCCCCCGTATCACACAATGCTCATACTTACATAATATGTACAATGTGCACGATGACATTCATGTAAGTGGGCATTTATGAAGGTTTCTTTGCATTTGCAGCCACACTCATATATATGTGAATTGAGGAAGTCTTCAGAAATAGTAGGCTATCACGCAAAAAAGTCAGATCAACCAACGAACTCGCATCCATACCAATGCCTTCATCATCCGAAAATTAGGTGTCATTACGTAGGCCTATGTGAAAATGTTGAAAATGCTACATTTTCTGAGTGGGTGAATTGGATTTGCAAGTTTAAGCTGTTAAGCAGATGATACTATATGCAATTTTATGCTTTAAATATGTCAATTATCGGACTACGGTATATCTATGTCAACGGCATCTTTGCCGCCATTATCATAATTCACATAGCGTCAATCCATCATGGTCTCTTAAAGTGAAATCGTTGTCCAAGTCTTAATTCATTAAAGAAGCCAATTCGACATCCAGTAAGAGAGAGAACCTAGGAGGTAGGCAAGCAGGATCATATGCGTTTTAAGTTGGATGAGAAAAATATAACAAATTAACCATTTCTCTTGTAATTCTGTCATCGCATGTATCCGCATTTCAGTTCTCACAAGATAAATTTCATAAGCTACATGCTGAGGCTAAAAACCATATATAGATTAAGGAAGTTTGAAAGCATGTTTAAGATCTTTCCTTACTTCTGCACACTTTCGTTTAATCTCACACAATAGTAAAAATGTTCTTACTGGTATTTGTGTTGAATCGTTTTCCCGAACTCTTTTGTTTTTCAGTCCAAGGCATCAAAGTCGAAGTCAAATACGAAAATCATGTCTACATTATATAAATGCGTGTAGACTAGGCCTATAATTACGTCCCTTATGTAGACAAGCCGTGGTTGGCTGGCACACAGCTGGGAAATCCAGGGCATAAGGTTTCTAGCCAAACTGTTACTTATTTCTTGGGTTTCCTGGTCGTAATTTTCCACTTTTTAATGGTAGCTTAATGTTATTTATGCGCTTAGTGGAATTTACCATGACGGGGAGTTCCGCAGACATTAATTATTGTTGTGTGTCTCAGATATCCTTGGCTTGCCAACGTTTAGCGGCACCCACAACGACTGACATTCAGGTCCTGTCCGCGTCGATGCCAGAGAGCAATGTGGCCTATTAAGCTATGACGTTGGGTAATTTCCTCTTAAAATAGCCGATCTGGGAATTTACTGATACACTGAGGAAAGATTGAAGATTATGTTGAATGCTGTGGAATGCAGAAAAGTAGATACTTTAGCTGCGTCGTATTGTTCTTCGGTTGAGGTTTTCCTATAGCTAAATGATGTAGCCTCATTGTCTATGACATTCGGTTTTTAATCGATATTAATGACGAGAAATTCCGAACAACGCCTCCAGGTTTGAACAGGCATCATGCCATAAAGATAAACATTATCCAAGCTTGGGAGTGGCATCGCTTAAGTTCCATAGTGGCGGAGTTCAAACCATGAAGAAAATCCCAAAAGAGACTATTTTGGTGACGACGATTATCGCTAATGTAATATGACAACCTCCCACACGATAACTGTATTATAATACCTAAATCAAATCACAGTTTAATGGAAACCTCTTAGTAAAGACATAATCGAATGACAATAAGCCAGGTAAACAAATAATTTCCTAAAACGTGTCAGAATGTCGAATAAGGACTGAAGAATACGA
>OY744610.1:4288416-4290916 GCA_963556255.1 Allolobophora icterica | reverse complement strand
CGGACAGAAGGAGGAAGTCGGTTCCAAAGTGAGGGACCTATGCAGGCAAAGGACCTGGACTGAGCCATAGTTGTCCTGACACGAGGAACTAAGAGGTCAAGACGCTCAAAAGATCGGAGACGACGCAACGAAGCAGCAGAATGAGGCCGTTGAAACAGATCACGTAAGTACTGTGGAGCAAAACCCAGCTGAGATTTAAGCACAAGAATAAGCACTTTGAATTGTATACGGGCAGAGAGAGGGAGCCAATGGAGGTGTTCAACCATGAAGGTGGAGATATGAGAGAACCGAGGAAGGCGGGCAATGAGTCTAGCAGCAGCATTGAGTACGGACTGGAGAGGAGAAAGACGGATCTTGGGAAGGCCATGTATGTATGTATGTATGTATGTATGTATGTATGTATGTATGTGTATGGATGCATCATGTATGTATATATGTATGCTTAACAAGGAGGGCAACAGTTTGAGAAAGAGGGACGAATATGTTAGAAGGGAAGACAGCAAGAGATATGCTTAGAAGTCTAAGTAGAGCTTAACATAAGGTATAAGTAAAGTTAGAGTTCAAAAATAATAGAAGTTACAGACAGCCAATTAGCTCATTTGTGCAAGGTAGTAACTGGTTCTATGCGGGTTTTGTCATATCGAAAGACGACGATCCATAAAGGACAATCAACTTTATGTGGCCGTTGTAGACCTTTGATAAACAGAATGATACTCGGTCTAAAGGAATTTAGAAGAAACCTATTACTATCCATCAAGAACTAAGCATCAATGAAAAGGAAGGAAGTAGTATGAGAGCAGAATTTGCTGAATAAACGTAAAACTAAATGAAGACCTAAACAACTCACGTTGCAACTAATGGTTTAATTAGCAGAACTTAACTGTCAGGATTCTCGTCTGTGAGGGCAATAGTTGTAAATAAAGTACAACATTTAGGTGAAATCTATCTGAATAGTCATTTTGTGCAATTAGTTCCAGGAACAGCGTGTAATCCAGATCAATACTATTCCTGCGTGGCAAAAGCCTGGAAATTGTGGATTGCTTCTGGCGAATACCGCAATTGTGATTGTCCTCTTCAGTGCCATCAAACCACATATCCCTTTTTAATCTCTACAAGTCCTCTGTCAGAGCATTTTCTCAACTATACGTCGCGAAGATCGCAGTTCAAGGGACGGAATCTGACGATGTCGCAACTGAAGAAGGGACTCGTCTACCTGGATATCTTCTACTCTCAGCTGAGCTACATCGACATGCAGACAACTCCAGCTTACGGTCTCCTCTCACTGGTTTGCGACATCGGCGGTGCATTGGGACTGATTCTCGGAGGCTCGGTGCTTACCATTTTCGAGTTTTCCCAATGTTTCGTCCAATTATTCAATGAACTTGTTACTTCTGCAAGGTTCGCTAAAATGCAGATACGCTGATAGGTCTAATCGTAATCCTTTTTGGATGTTTAGCTCATATTTTAATTATTTAGACTATTAGAGTATGGTATATTGAGATGATAACTCTTGACGCAGAAAAGAGCTACAATAATTTTGTTCGATAATGAACTCGACTTTAGAGTTAAAATGATCTGGTTAAAGAAGTTTTTTTTACAAATTCTCCTTATCTTCTATTTCTAATTAATTTGCACGTGTTGAGTTTTTATTAATCGAAGTTGTAAAACCTATGAACAGCATATTATATTTAAAAGTATATGTTGTTAGTTCCGGCACAGGATTGAAGCTGGTTAGAAGGAGTGTTCGGTATCGTAAAGAAATGGTCTATATTTCACGACTTTATCTCAAGACATGATTGTGTACCTTAAGTTTGGCTTGGCAGGAAGGATGGACCGGTGGTTGAGAACTGTGAACCTGTGAACGACAGCAGAAGAAGGTAGATCAGTGTTTTCTTTTCTAATGTCTAATTTATCTGCAAGTTCTAACGCAAAATGCGCAAACATTTGATAAAGGTCTTTCGCGCAGAGATATAGCGAAGTTTAAGGAATGTAGTGTTGACTGTTATTACGCTATAATACAACGGTACACGTGGAGGTATATATGCTTGTGTTATATAGAGCCTTTTTGCTTTAATACGTAGTGTTGGTGGTATTTTTTAAGAGATTAGTATTACTAATTTAACCTGTCGTCGCCCGAGTCCGGTGCTAAGACATTCAAGTCTAAAGGGTGGAGCTGCAGTCTCGATGGACCTTGGACTACAGATTATACCCCGTGATCGATCGAGTCGAACTGCTACGATCGACTTGGTTCGGCTGACGATCGACTCGATTGACTTTGCCGACTAGTCGACCTCTCTTGGCAAATAAACGATCGACTTGGTCGATTTTGTCGACTTGGACTGTATCTCTTGGCCAAGGGGCCCGGGAGCCATGGCGCCAAAGGTGCAAATGCTCACACAAGTTTTGACTCTGTAGCGCCGAGGCACAAGCATGCTCACACAACTTTTGGCTGGCGCTTTGTATTTGATGCTTGCTAAAGTAGTTATTGACTTATTGTGCT
>OY744610.1:3578416-3653416 GCA_963556255.1 Allolobophora icterica | reverse complement strand
TATCCATTCAAAATCTACTTAGCACGTCCGATAAGACTTTTTGCCGATTATTCCGATACCGCGTTTAGCCGATTATTGCAATAGCCGATACCGCGTATTTCTTTCTTTATTTCTTTATCTGTTTAGTGAAAATGTTCGGTTCCCAAACATAAACCTACTAGTGCTATAACTACTATTACGGGTGGGTTGTTGTCAAATACTACAAGGCTTAGCAAAACTTCTTTGAATCTCGCTGGTGCAAGGATTTTATATAAGAGCAGAGGTGGGTAAATGTTTTGCACATTGGGCGATTTGGGCACATTAAACGCAAAAAAAATCAGAGGGCCGGGTAACAAATTTTAAACTTCTACTAAAACTTACATGAAAAATTTTACTTATTTAAACTTCAATATATACTTTGGCTGTCTCTAGTGAGGTGCAACTGTGAAACAGTGTGAACATGCATTAACACGTTTCCCATAATCCGTAGAGTTATTATAAAAGACGAGACCGGAATAGTAAGTAAGAAAGCAATGCCACACCAGTAAAATGAGCAAAGTTATCGTGATTTGAATTTTGTATTTTTTTCCGAATTTTACGAAGATTGCGTGGGTAAACGTGTTGGGGGCGGAATAAAAAGTGTTGGCGCTCCGAATCTGGCCCGCGTGTCGTATTTCGCCCAGCCCTGTGTAAACTGCATAATACGTCGTTGGATTCTACGTTGCCTACTCAGTAGTGCAGTGTTAGATATTGGCCTAAATCAATAATAAGAAACAAAACATAAGATATTTGTGCTCATTTTAATTTGTTAACGATTATTGTGCAAAAAACGTAAATTGTAAAATAATTTCCATCGGCGCCGATACTTTTTTGCCGATACCGATTATGCCGATTCCTCTAATAATCGGCCCGATTACGAAAGCTCCCGATGCATCGGTACAGCTCTAGTCTCCATTCGGTGAATGAGATAGCTGAGGCCCGCATGTTTATTATTGGATGAAATGATTTAAACACATGAGCATCAAATTCATCATAGACAGGCACTATAGCCTGTATATTCTTCAGCGAACTGGTCCAGCTGTGAAGAGGGACAGGCATATCGAGTTTCCACCCGGAGATGAACTGATCCACTCTCTGCCTATCCCCACTCTCTGCAAGCCCACGCACCGAATATTACAATTATCTTTACGCTGTGCATGCGTGCCTGTGTGTGTCGCTGTGTTGTCCTTGCTGTCTGTAGCAGTCTTGTTCTTCTCTACGCCCGATCACTATCTCCCATTCCACTGCCCCTCGTCTGCCTTTTGGATTAACATATGTGACATTAACACAGCAGAAGAAATCTGTCTTTCAACAACTAAATTTACATCTGCTGTGGCTTACAGGTCCAAAGGGTCAGGCTTCAACCGGCTAGCCTAATCTAGTATGCATGAGGCTCTAAGTAGTCGACATATTGACCTTTCTCTAGGGGCAGCCTTACGGCAGGTGCTGTCGATATCTTTGACAGATTCACCGACGCTGAGTCATACAGCCCTGTAATATCTGTAGGTCAAAAACTGAAACTCCTGCCTGTCACACGTAATATTGTAAAAATTCTTCTATTTAAAAGACATTGCTGATATTTTTAAGTAGAATAAAGCTTAGTCATCCCTGTAATATAAATTTTAGATAGCCGCATTTACCGTAAGCATAATGCATGCACTCGTAGGCCTACATGTAGGCCCTATGTCATGGACTACACATAGGCCTATAACTCGTTTCTTGATGTTTTGCTGTGTCTATTGTTGTCAAACGGTTTATACGAAATTCCTTCCCTCCTTCCTGTTATCCATGGGCTGATAGCCCGTAGGTGTCCACTGGATAGTGGATTTCTATCGTCTTTTTCTTTACGGCGAAGTGTCTGCACCCATTCGTCCGACCCTCCTCTTTAGGGACTAGCTCTGGGTTTTCCAGAGGCAGAATTCGTTTAACCACTGCTGCCACCTAGCGAATGGAAAGGCCGAATTTATAACCTTGCGGGACTACTGGTTCGATCTTTGGTACCTTCAGCTCTTCACGCCAGTGTGTTATCCACTACTCTACGCGGCACCCCATTCGGTTAAGACAAAATTGTTACTCTGGTACCCTGTCTTTCGTCTTAACTGATTTGCACTGTACAAGGCTTTTATTCTTAGAGGGCGAAGAATAAAGATGTGTTCGAGCGATTACTCAGTTCTGTTGTTTATATATCTAGCTGTACTAGTTCGAATGGCGAGCGTGGAAGAAAGGATTTCCGGTGTGCGATCCGAATCTAACGCGACTTCGTCGGAGGACGAAACGCCAGTCGCAATGGAAGACGCTGGAAGAGAGCTAAACAATGACAAAATAGATGTTGATCAATCAAAAGAAGAAGAAGACAAGAATTGTGAAGGAACGTCGACTGAGATCAACCGCGAACAAGGTAAGAGTGTTCTATTAAATCCAATTGCATCAGTGAAGCAGTTTCGAACACAGAGGCCAATGTTTCGCTTTCAGTGTTGGTAAATTTCAAGTATGCATCATATGTACGTTTTGTGGAATATGATTTCTTCCTCGGTAGGTGCTGTACAAATTCGACTGACTGTATTCAGAGTTTTGAATGCATTAAAATCCACAGTTAGCCCTGGAGTGAACGATCGGAGAGCGCAACCTGTTGCTTCAAGTATTCGACTTAGTGTCACTGTTGCGCGGCAACTGTTAATCGTGGATGCGAGTTTGTTGGTTGATCTGACTTTTTGCGTTATAACATGGGTGAAAATTTCATCAGCGCACATATATATGAGTATGATTGCAAATGCATAGAAACCTTCATACATACCCATTTACATAATATTATATGCCATCGTACACACCATACATATTTAAGTATGAGCATTGTGTGATACGGAGGCTGATTGAATTGAGTTCATGTTTGAGGTTCCTCGGAAAGGAATACTGTGCAAGGAGCGTTACGCATTGATGCTTTATCGTTAGATAGAGGCACTCAACGAATACAGAATTAATAATAATCACCATACCAGGATGACGACAACTACAAAAGTGATCATCATCATGATGCTTGCTAGTTTGTTCTTCTCTGGTTGCAGCAATGGACGACATCGTGTCGGAATTCATTGTTCGTACGTGTCGAATGCTGCCGAAGTCCAAGGCAAACGTTTTTGAGTCAATACATTTACAAGGTTCCATCCCATTGGAAGAGTATGAAATTGTATGTGGCAGCTGTGCTGAGCTCTACATTCAACCGCTATGTAAATGCATAGACGACATTGATCGCTTACTGGTGAAAACACAGTCACTGGCCTTTACAAATGATAAACCAGAATTGCCATATGAGGTCCGTCATATTGCTAATATAATAGACTGTTTCTTTATGGAACCATACCTTGATTACCCAGCTTTTGTACGACTTCTCCTTGTGGGTCAAGGTATAACTTGGAACGGACATCCTTTGAATTTATTCGGGCTAATGTCCACAGAATCCTAAACTCAACCGGACCGGATGAAAGTGATGAAAGTTGGATCAAGGTTGGTCCAGCGAGAAGAACCGTAGACATAGATCTACTTTCAATTGATGATGTTATGTCCTTATGGTGCCCACAGTGGCCAATCGAAGCAAAAGATTGGCCTTACCGACAAAGAAAGTACGGATGGCCGACGACTGCCATCATCCACGAGGTAAAACAGAATGGCTGTCATGTTGTACTTGCAAAACATCCTTCATGCAGAAATGATGTACACCAGTTCAGGCTGTCATTTTCAGTTGCAGAAGTCATTTTACTTCAGAGCTGGACTCCATTTCAGCAGATTGTCTATCATATGGTCAGATTCCTTGCGAAAAAAGAACTTATCAAAAAAGGATGTCCAAAGGAAGACGAAATTCTCTGTACGTACCATTTCAAAACACTTATGTTGTGGTCTTGTGAAGAGATGTCACCCGAATGGTGGAATTCCTTATCTGTCATTAAAATATGCTGCAATTTATTTGAAAAACTTTTAAACTGGCTAAAAGAGACGAGATGTCCAAACTATTTTATTCCTCAGGCAAATTTGTTTCATGAACACTTTAACCAGAAGATCCTTGATGAAACTGCTAAAAGATTGCTTTATTTTAGCAATTCCGACATTCTGAGCCTTTGGTTTATGAAGCGTTATGTGAAGCCAAGGTTTCGTGATGTATCTGATGTAAAATTCGCTCTTGATGTCTCAGGATGTGTCCGTGATCATACGTTGCACATCTGTGAAGCCATGAAGGCAAATAAATCAAAAGCTATCGACTTGTTTGTTTCGTCAAGGTTCCGCCTTGATGTTGAAAAAGCACACAACGCAGTCAAGAAAGTAATCGAATTCACATATTTCGATGATTGCAAAAATGCTGTGAGAATTTTTGCATTATTTTAGAATAATTTCGAAAATCGGCCATACACTGAGACTGAATCGTGCTATTGGCTTTATGGTTCAATGCTGCGTGTATTGCACGCAGTCCATTTAGTAGACTCTAAAACAATTCACCATGACAGCAAATGCTTTGTTGACATAATCAGACATGTTTTGATTAAACCAACATTTTTTAGATCCAAGCACCACAACCTATCAGGACCATTGAACTCTGGTGTTCAGTTATATTTCACAATAGCCCAGGATCTGATGGAAAATCTGACTGGATCAAATGATAAACTAGAATTTAAAATTCCGTCTGAAATATCAAAGCAACTTCTCAGGAAAGCATTGGAATGTGAGGATTCTAAAACAGACACTATCGCTAAGGCGACTTTGGCCTACATGGCGGCTCTTCATTTTGCCGCTTCAGAATATAAAATTGTTAAAGACCTTTGTTCCAGGGTGATCATGAATGAAAAGCCTGAGAAAGACGATACAGAAACATTAAATGCAGGCTGTCTGCTGTATATTGAAGACATTTTTAAGATAATTGGATTTTATTTGATTTTCAGGAAGACTAGAGAGGATTATTTGCATTACACTAAGAGACAGTTTTTCCTAGATCTGCGTCTTACACCTGAAGTGTTTGCTCATTATTTAAGAATTTCGTCAATTGAAAGAACAACTGGTGCTTTTGGACTGAATAATATTTCTCAAAATCCAACATTTCCGTTCGATTCAGTTCTAGTGAGTATTACAAATCGGAAATATTCCGGACTATCATCCAAAAGGAATAGAGTTTGGCGCGTTTATCATAGAACCGATCCAATTAATAGATTAGAAGAGCCCAATGAAAGCGGTTTGCGAAAAGAAGACGAAGATATTATTCATTTGCTGATGGAATATTCTTTAGGCAATATGACATTATTTTACAATTCGATCGGCAAAGACTTTGACATTCATAGTAATACAGCTGACTGTTACCGTTCTGCGTATCTGTACAAGTGTCGTAAATTTTCAGAAGTCTTGCTATTGTGTGAACGAATTCTTGACGAGCCAGATCTACAGAGGGACTTAAAGAAACTTGCATTTTTCAATGTAATGGTGTTGCCACCGCTTGACTCTTTTTTCGACGGTGAAGTCCAATGTTTGCTTGGATTTCACACACTGTTTTTTTATTTGACGTCTCAATATAAAGATATGACGAAAATTGAAGAATTTTCTAACTGGAAGATCAACCAGTTTTTTGTCCGAAAGATTCATTCTATAAAGTGTTTACTTTGCAAAGTTCTTGAAGAGGATTATATTACGAAATGTCATTATTTTCTTGGAAGACATTTCCTAGCAAGATATTTAAAAGTGAGATGTCTGATTGATATTTGTAATTCACTCTCAGACGCAATGCTCGAATTTGAGAAACTCAAACCTAGTCTACCTTTTGAGCAACTGATACGCTGCCTTCTTCAACAAAAGCTTCAACAGCTTCAGAATGGTGTGAACACAAAATGCTGTGCTGGCTAAAATATATGTCTAATAGCGATGACACTAGCAAAATTGTATTCGGTGTTGTTGGTTGTTTCCACCCTGGTTGGTTTTGCTAGCCATACATCCACTTAGAAAATTATGCTTAATTTGCTATCAGAAGTATTGCTACCAGATTTAAATCTTAACAAACGCTGTAGACATCCTTCAGGTTAAACTTCATCAAATAGAAGGCTGTCTAAGATTAACATAGCCTTTAAATTAGCCTTTAAGAAACTAGGAAATGTAGAATATTTCTGTCTAAAACTCGTAAAAGAAATATATTTTTAATTGGTTTTATTGAGTTCGCAAAAATTTTTAAAAAAGCAAATAATCGATTGGTATATATATATATATATATATATATATGTATATATATATATATATATATATATATATATTAGGGTGTTTTTATGATGCACATGATTTTTTTAACTCAAAGATCTTTTAACGGCCAGTCCGAATTATCATGCCAATTAGCGTATAAACGCCATATCCGAAATTATATCGCGGTAGCTGAACATTTAGGACTGGCGCAAGGCGACCGAAATTAGGAACCCGGTGACCTGTCTCGGTTTGGCCAAAATTTTAGACGTTACGATGTCTGTTCTTCTTGTTTTCGATCTTCAACATAATTATAGTAATTAATTAAGCTATTGTGGTTTTCTAGAGGAGACACCTGGTGCTACATCAATAGCATGGTATTTAACGCGAGTGGCTGTCTCCCTTGGTAAGAGTATATGTTTGATCCCCGAATGAGTTTGTGCCAATCAGATAATGTCGTGGTTTCCGATCTGAGCAATCTGTCTACAACAATAATTCCCTCGCCCATGACGATATCGTGCAAGCATGGCGGTAGCGACGGAGGTTTCTCTGTTGGCAACATCATCTGAGGAAGAGGCGTCATCAAATAGCTCAGAAAGAGAACCAGAACCTTCAACGTCAGCTGGACCACCAAAGCGGCGAAAGGGAACAATCTCTGTAGTTACCCGTGATGTTGCAGCAGCTCTATATCGTACCAAAACCAGCAGCAGGAATGCCTCTCACATTTTCTCTGCTCTCGCTGCATGCAATCTATATGCAGCACCAGCTGGTGTGCTGATCATCAGTCCTTCTGCTATCCATCGAGCAAGGAAGGATAACCGTGCAGCCCTAGCAGCTGAGATTCGTGAATCTTTCGATCCGAAGGTTCCCCTTACTATCCACTGGGACGGCAAGATCATGCCAGATTTTACAGAAACTGGACGAGTGCGCGTTGATCGTCTTCCAATAATGGTATCTGGTAAGGATGTGACCAAATAATTGGCCATCCCCAAACTCCAATCCGGGACTGCTGCCTTCATGGCAGATGCGTGTTTGGCAGAGATCAGAAGTTGGGGATTGGAAGACAGAATCGTGGCCATGTGTTTCGACACAACGGCGAGTAACACGGGTTGCAAGGGCGGCGTATGCATCAAGCTGGAAACGGAATTAGGAAAAGATCTCTTGAACCTTGCCTGTCGACATCATGTTTCTGAAATTGTTCTGGAAAAGGTATTTTCACTGCATGATTCTGTAAGGTCTCCAAATTTCCAAAATGGAACTCTTCAGTCATTTCCGTGACTTCTGGCCGCAAATCGATCAGACCAAGTATCGCACAGCAATGGAGGATAAAGACGCAGCACAAAAAGTCAAAGAAATTCGAGAGAATGTCATCACCTTCGCACTGCAGCAACTGAATGCTGAATACCACAGAGACGACTACGAAGAGCTACTAGAACTAACAGTCATTTTTCTAGGAGGAATTGCACCGAAAGGAATAAAGTTCAGGTACCCAGGGGCATTCCACCGCGCGCGTTGGATGGCACGTGCGGTTTATGCAATCAAGATGTGGCTTTTCAGAGAGCAGTTTCCCATTCAACAACACCAGAGGGCATCTCGACAATCTTACTCTCAAAAGATGTGGAATCGTCTACCTCGAGTTTCACTTTTTGTGACCACAACCTACGTGAAGTACTGGTTCACCTGTGCACCACCCAATGAAGCCCCAAGGAACGATCTTCAATTCTTGAAGGCAATCCATACTTACCCAGACAAGGAAGTCTCACAGGTCGCCCTAACAGCATTTTCCCGACACCTTTGGTATTTGTCGGAGACCTTGGTTGGCCTCAGCCTTTTTGACAATTCAGTCACCTTCGACGAAAAACAGCGCATGGTTTATAACATGCGCAACAATCAGAGATCCGACGAACCTCCAAAGAGGCTTCCTCCCATACATGATCCATTGATCCATCTACAAAAGCGCTATCCGATTTTTTTACCATTTATACCATCAACTTTTCCAGCTCCTCAAATTCGATTACGCTTTTCTTGATCGAGATCCACAACAATGGGAGTCAAAGCATTCGTTCAATGAGGCGAAAGACATCATATCCGCCCTAAGAGTGACGAACGATTTAGCGGAGAGAGAAGTGGCTCTAATGCAGTCCTTCAATGAAGCCCTGGTTCGAAATGAGGAGGAGAAACAATTTGTTCCTCAAATGGTTGAATACCAACGAAATAGATTCCCAAAAGCACTAAAGGGACTAAGTAATGACAAATAACTGAAGGTTCTTGGTTTGCTTTTGCCCTATTTTTTATGTTTAAGTGTTGAAATTGTTTGGATCTTCGAGAATTACAATGTATGACATTGTTTTCTAAGTGGTAATTTTTCCCGGGCTTTGCGCCAGTTCTAAATCTCTTTTTATTTTCATCTAATTTGGCAAATGTTAATGTTTCTCAAGGTGGAACACAAAAACAACCTGGCCGATATTAATTTTGAAACTTCAAATTATAGACACACCCTAATATATATATATATATATATATATATATATATATATATATATATATATATATATATATATATTGCTATCTACTCTTTGTCATTAGGTCCTCATTTTCGTGAGTACTTAACGTTTTGCTGGGCTGAAGAAAATAGTTTTATAGCACGAAATGAGAAGCTAATGTGAGATAAACATTAATATATATTTATTTATATTTGTATTCGTTTATTATCATAAATCATCGGAAGATGACAAACCACGTCACAGCTTACAACATAAATTATGGTTGATGAAAATTAATGGTTATGTGTATATACATATTTTGAACCTTTAATGAAATGGGCAAGCAACAGTTAAATTATTAGGGCTAAAGAATTTGCCATACACATTAAACGGGGTCAATTGTGGCGATTTGACAAGAAGAAACCAGTAAAGTTTTTTAGTTAAGTTTCGAAGTCATAATTCATTATCGCTCTGGTAAAACAGTGTAATAGAGTGCAGTGGTTTAGATGGAAACACTCCAAGAGCCAGATGACTACCGTATACTGCTGGGCTGTCGATTGTTGGTGGAACGTCTCTCAATGGAAACCATTTCCGATATCCAGGCAGGACCAATTCACCGTGCTTGATGTCCAGAGCCATTAAATTTTACTCCATGAAGCTGTGGCTTCCGGAAACAGTATGAACCATTTCAGCTAGGGTCGTCTGGATTACGGAAGGCGTGTGGTCCATCATATTGCGATCAAAATTTAATGATGAAGCATATCATATAACGAAAAACTAAGGAGGATCTCATTTCGCTAACAAATGATGAGGAATCTCATATCGCGAAGCTGCGGTTATACCGCGGTAATAGTTACAGAGTTAATAAATTTCACTAGGCCTATAGATGTTACAAATAAGCTGAGAAGCAGCGTGTTCAGTGCTTGCCAGTTTCATAAATTTTAATAATATGCTGTCAATGGTAATGTTACGAGTTTGTATTTCTTACTTTTAAGACGCGTGGACATTGCGGGGATGAAAATCCACCATGCGCGGATGGGGAGGGGATGAGGTGGGGCACTGGTTGCGGGGATGGTTAAGGGATGGGGACAGGGTTCTCCGGGTACAGGAGTGGATGGGGTTAACACTACAAATGAGGGGTGGGAATGAGAACATATAAATTCTGTTCCCTGTCACTCTCTACTGTCAGGGTCCAAAGTGTTGTAGCGCACTAACAAAACACTTAATCTTGCTAAATAAATCTTTATGCAGCACACAACAGTACAATACACTAAAGTCTACATATGCAATAGAATTTTCATACTCTTCCTTAAAGTGAGCTGAAGGAGCAATCTTGTGAGCGATAAGTTTCTCATGCAGGACAAAGTTGTTCAACGACTAAATTTCTAAACTTAAAGTGAAACCCCTTTGTTATGACTATAGAACTTGTGGATTTACGATCATTCACATGACTAACCAATTATTCTTAAATTATACATTGTAGAAATTTGACAAATTAGCAGATGAGTCAAGATCGCCTGGAAGATTTGGTTGATAGTGTTCTCTAATAAAAATCGAGAAAGACCATTTGCTTCTGGAGGCACGGCGAGATAAAGGTCGGACAAAAATGATAGCGGGAGTAGATCGAAAGTCATAGGCGTAGCAACAATGAGGCAAGAGGAGGCCAAGAGGAGGCCATTGCCTCCTCTTGCTTTTTTAGATTTCCGTGGGTTATATACCTCCGCACCCCTATTACACCTGGTTGTCTCCCAGAGTTGCCTCCCCTTGAATTTAAGTCTGGCTAGGTCCTTGTCGAAAAGTTCACACTCAAGGAAAAATGGGTCATGAAGCATGCATGGAGCATCTGCAGCACATCCAGTGGAGACAAAACACGCAGTTGTGAAATCATTAGTTCCGACCACTGCCACCAGTGCTGATATTCACGAAGGTGAATCATCACGATTATGATCATGGATCAACGGCTGAAACCAGTCAAACCAGACGACGATGTTGTAAAGCAGCGTAGCTATAACGATCGAGAGTTTAACGACATCTTACGGCAGCATAGGTCGTTTGCGTCGACAGAAAGTAATATGAGCAGTTCTCAGCGTTCGTATGGTTTAATAAGATAACATACAAAAAGCAACACAGACTGCTTTCACTTGTAGGTAAATATCACGCTTAAAAGAGGTGTCTAATTATTCTGAAATATCACGCTGTTGTTGTTTATTGGAATTTTGGGAGCACTCATGACTAAGATGATGGCCCCCTTACGCAGTGCACAACAATAGTCTATACGTCATGTTAAAATAGTGTCTGTCTCTGAGAACATGTACAAAAGTTTTTTCTACTTTTAGTTAATATATTCGATGATTCCACTGTCTTAGAGCTGCTCTCTGGTGTTGCTGCGAGCCGGCTACCCATCCCTAGCCCCTGCCATTGCAGGATGAGGGAGGTAGGATTTATCCAGTGCTCCAGACCAGCTTCTGGAAGTTTACTCTTCCTCCCCAGTTCAGCTGTTTTGTTGGAGCGTCTCTTTGATGTTTCAGGTTGCTTCAACGCGTAGATGTCATCGAGTTTCAGTTTCGCTCTTTGCGGCGTTGTCTTTTCATACTCTTTTCTGAAAGATCAAGTGGTGAAACTTTTTGCAGTATCATTCTATAATTAAACTACATTTATACGGCTATAGGGATCTATAGTATATCCACGTGGCTTGGTATCCATGCAAAGGTAACTGGGCAGTTTTGAGGTTGCAGAGTTTTTAATAATTTCATATTTTTAAGTACCAGGTTAGGCTTGGAGTCCGATGTTCGAGCCTTAATGGCTTCGACGCTGCTTAAGGAGTCAGTAAAGATTACAACTGGTTCACTAATCCGGCTAGAGATTAGCCAATTTAAAGCTTGCTCTATTGCTACTAATTCTGCAGTAAAAACTGACGAATGATCGGTTATTCTGAGCCTTTTCACTTTTAGTTCAGGGATATAGTAAGCCGATCCCACTTGGCCTTTCTCGGTTTTAGAGCCATCAGTGAATATCTTTATAACGTTTTTATACTTATCCATGAATTCAAGAGCATAACATTTTATTATCTCTGGGTTATCTTTCTTACTTATAACCTCTCTAAGTTCCATATCGGTGTCTGCGTGGGGGAAGTGCCAGGGCGGTGTGTCGGAGATAATTTGCCCTTCTATTTCGTTTTCAAGGGTCCCCAGATATTCCTTAACAATTGTGCTCATTGGTTCGGCTCCTAATTTGAAATTTCCATACTGAGTTTCCCATGAATCTGCTATAATTTATTTAGCTGGATTGTTTTGGGATGTCTAGAGTTTATTGACGTATTGTAGCTGCAGTTTATGCCTCCTTAAGGAAAGAGGCATCTCGCCGCATTCTTGTTGGAGGGCATGGATTGGGGTGGATTTCATTGCTCCACAGCAGATTCGGAGACAAGTTGATTGGATAATGTCAAGTTGCTTTAGAAGTCGTTTGCTCGCTGTATACAAAACCTGACAACCATAATCTAGTCTAGACCTGATAAGAGTTCTGTAGATTGTTAATAGAGATCTTTTGCTGGCACCCCATTTCTGGCCTGTAAGACTCCTTAAAAAAATTTATTTTGCATTTGCTTTTATTTACTAAGTGTTGAATATGTTCTTTCCAAGTCAGTCTGGAATCAAAAATTAATCCAAGGAATTTAACTTTATCCACAATTTGAACAATTTTATCGTTAATTTTGATATTTAAATTAGAATACTTTGCTACACTTTTTCTTGTGAATATCATTATGACAGTTTTATCTTCATTTATTTTGAAACCCATTTATTACACCACTTATTGATTGCATTGATTTGCTTCCGTAGCTCACTGAATATAAAAGTGAGATTTCTTCCTGATCTCCATACAGCACTGTCATCTGCATATAACGAACACATCGTTTTGTCATCATTGCCAGATGGCATATCATTGATCATCAACAGAAATAAAATAGGCGATATAACGCTGCCTTGTGGTGTACCATTTTGTAGTAGAAATTTATCTGATAGCGTGTTGCCTATTTTCACTCTTAAACTGCGATCTGTTAAGAAATCATTTATCCAGTTATAAATATTTCCTGTTATTCCCATATTTCTTAGCTTGAATAAAAGTCCGTCTTTCCACAGCATAGGCCTATCTTACGCTCTGCTGAAATCTATAAAAACTCCTCCAGTGAAACTTTTATTGTTTATGGACTTATTTATACTATCATGTAGGCGACTCAATTGGTCTAAAGTAGATCGGGCTTTCCTATAACCAGATTGCGCATTATTAAACAGATTATTTTTCTATAAAAACCACACCAGTCGATTAGTTATCATCCGTTCCATTATTTTACATAGGACGGGGTGAGAGATATGGGTCGGTATGACTGAGGTTTTGAAGCATCAGTTCCTGGCTTTAGGATTGGGAGTACTGTAGCTTCTTTCCATTCAGAGATGATTTGACCGCTGATCCACAGTGTATTATAAAAATCCAAAAATATTTCTAAACTAGACTTCGGGAGGTGTTTTATCATTTCATAGGAGATGTTATCACCACCAGGGGAAGAGTTCTTTTTGCTTTGCCTAATTGCTGCTTGAAGCTCTTGCATGGTAAAGATTTCATTAATTTCACAAGGTGTTTCCGAGTTGGGCACCGATATACATTTCCATTTTAATTCCATTGCTGCCTTTCTTTGGCGGAAGCTTGTGGGATAATTTTCATCGCTACTCGTTTTCGCTAGAACTTTACCTATGAGATTTGCTTTGTCTAAGGAGTTTTCAATTATTTCATCATTTTCGGTTAAGTTTGGTATGCCAGAGCGTGAATTTGTTCCAGACATCCTTTTGGCCATTTTCCATACGGATGACAATTTAGAGTCATTTGTTAAAGTGTCACAGTAACCCTCCCAGTAATCTTTTTGAGCTTGCTTGGTGACTCTTTGTGCCTTACCTTTCATTTCTCGGTATTTTGCTTGATCGCTTAAGTCTTTTGTTTTAAGCATTACCTTTTCTGCTGATTTTCTATTATCAACTGCCTCTTTACATTCTTTGGTCCAATAAGGAACTGGTTTTGTTCTAAAGCTGCAGCGAGTTTTAGGGATGCTCGAGTCTGCGGCTGTCTGTATTGAGCTGATCAAGTTGTCATAATACAGTTCTAAGTTTTCATTTACTATGTTTTCTAATGACAATAATTTACAATACGATTTAAATTTATTCCAATCTGCCTTTTTGAGAGCATACTTAGCGACATCGATTTCTTCTTTCACCGGAGGTTCGTCTATACTAATTAGGATAGGATTGTGGTCACTGCCAAGAGAATTAGACGAAACACTCCAATTGCACTTCAAAGCTGAAGTGTCAGAGGCTATACTAATGTATATAGGACTGTGTTTAATATGAGTCCCTTGCCCATTGTTCAATATACACAAGTTATATTGCTCAATGAGGTCCTCTAGTGCCTTACCTCTTTGATCAGTTTTATTCGCTCCCCATAGTGGTGAATAGGCATTGAGATCGCCTACGACCAATGAATTGGGCTTTGAAACCAGATCTTTATATTCGTCAGCATTAAAAACGGCCCCAGGCGGAATATACATATTTACAATCGTTATAAGTCTCCCTTTTAAACGTACATTTGCTGTTATCGCTTCTATATTTGAACTTGGTTCAGCGATGGAATACGTTAAGACAATTTTGAACATTATTGCTACTCCCCCCATTCGTCTATCTAGCCTATCTCTCCTTTCTACATTGTACCCTGGCAAGTAATAATTATGGTTTGGTTTCAAATGTGTTTCTTGGATACAGATTATGTCTGGTTTATTAATTGAAACATACTGCTTAAATTCGGTGGCGCTCCTTAAGCTATTTAAACTGTTTGCATTCCACTGTAATAATTATTGTTGTGGCCATCTTATTGAAAGGTAAAGTTGATAAGAACCTCGGTCCCTTACTTGCCTGCAGATGTTGTGTAGGGGGATGGTATTTTCCCAGAGGATAACGAAGGACAAAGTTCAGCAACGTTTACATTGAAATACTTATAAGTTCCATATACCAAATCACTAACCATTTCTGCTCTGATATGTTCCGGAGCATAATACTTCACAATATTAAGGATGTACCCATGATAACCAACTAACCTGATCAGCAGTTCTTGCTTTGTGATAAAGTTATCTCCTCCTGTTTTCGAGACTCCTTCATTTGCCTCATTCTCTTTGGTCGGATTTCGAGAGACCTTTAACGCGGAT
This sequence comes from Allolobophora icterica, assembly GCA_963556255.1. Lineage (NCBI taxonomy): Eukaryota > Metazoa > Annelida > Clitellata > Crassiclitellata > Lumbricidae > Allolobophora > Allolobophora icterica. Next base: position 3,638,476 of record OY744610.1, on the reverse strand, counting down.
CCCACTGTTGATCGGTTGATTGCCTGGACTGGAGTCGAGTTTATCAGAGGAGCCTCTCGTCTCGAAGGACCTTGCATAGGGTTGAAAGTTAGTTGTCTCTTGATAGGCTGTCTTTGCAGGGCTGGGGTGCTTGTCTGCGGTTCCCTTGGATGGGCTTTTGTGGTTGGAGCCGGTGGACTTCTCGCTGCGTCAATTTCCTCCGATTTCCTCAGACGAGCAACTTCGGCGAAAGACATTTTATTTTTTAGGGCTAGATTAGCTACAATTTTAGCCTCTCTGTACTCGGGGCATTCTTTTATGACTACCCAAGCAATTAACACATTTAAAACCACCCTCACTTACCCTGCAGTCCTTCACATCATGGCCCTCCGTACACTTCGGACAGCGAGGTTTTTTGGCCTTGCAGGAAGCTGCCTTATGATGAAAGCGACTGCATATATAGTATCTCACTGGGCTGGCTATATATTCCCTAACCTTATAAGACCTCCAACCAACGAAAACCTTATCAGGGATGACATCACAATCAAAAAGCAATATCACTGAGCTCGTTGGCGTTTTTACACCATTGTATCTCTTACAAATTCTTATCACTTTACTCACCTGAGCGTCCTGAAGTTCTCTCAGTATGTCATCATCTGTCATTTGGATGTCAACGCCATTGATGACCGCCTTGTTGCGATGTTGTTTGTTCGTGTTCTCTTTCGTCCTGGAATAAGGTAAACTGCATTCAATAGCAATCACTGCATTTCCTGATTTTCTGAGAGTTTTAGAGTTTAAAATCACCTCTTTCTGTACCTCTGTCTTACATAGGATCCTAAGGGACTCCTCTGATACCTGAATTCTATCTACCAACCCGAAATCCTTAACTATGGCATCCCGTATGTTACGTGCGTTTTTAGGGCATGCCAGATTCTCAGAAATACCCTTCACATACACCACAATATCACCAGATTTTTTTTTCTTTTTTTATTTATTCCGGATATTTCTATAGCGCCTCTCGAAGTCAACTACTCAGAGGCGCTCCCGACTACAACATTTGATACTGTGCCGGAATTTTCACGCCGAAGCGCCACGAGCAATCGCAAGTGAAGGACTTGCCCAAGGTCCGTACGCAGGTTCGAGTGGGATTCGAACCTGCAACCCTCCGGTCACACGGCGCCGAACTTACCACTGAGCCACCAGATTTCAACCCTTACCTTCTTTGCAGAGTCACTAAAAACCCTCAGCTCTGGAGTACCCGCCTTGCGCTTCCTCCTCACTGTCTGAAAACCATCCGCATCCATATCCCCACTAGCTACCTCCATTCCCTCCTCAACTTCCCTAGTTGGACTACTCACCACAGTGCGCTCAGTCCCACCCTCCTCTGGGATGGCGCTCAGATCAATCACCAGTTGGCGACTGTCGTCAGCCGCCATTGGTGCAAAAAATATCACGCTTGAAAGAAGTGTCTAATTATTCTGAAATATCACACTTAAAAGAGGTGTCTAATTATTCTGAAATATTACGCTTAAAATAGGTGTCTAATAATTCTGAAATATCACACTTAAAAGAGGTGTCTAATTATTCTGAAATATCACACTTAAAAGAGGTGTCTAATTATTCTGAAATATCACGCTTAAAATAGGTGTCTAATTATTCTGAAATATCACACTTAAAAGAGGTGTGTAATTATTCTGAAATATCACACTTAAAAGAGGTGTCTAATTATTCTGAAATATCACGCTTAAAAGAGGTGTCTATGTTACAATTATTCTGAACAGTTCTATCCGTTCGGGCCGTTCCTATGGCATAATATAGGGATGGATCCAGACTCAAGACTCAAGAGTTTGCTGACATCTTGTGACAACAAGGGCAGTTGACGTCGACATTATTTTATTCGCACAGTTCTCGTATGGATTAAAAATGGAAGACGCCTATGATAATATTTTACGCTCTTCTGCTTTAACTCATAGGGCGTATGTGACGCTTTAGACAGGTGTTGAGATAATTTGACCAGTCCTCAGATTTAGGCTTCCATTTGTCCGCGAGTATCTAGAAAATAGTTTAACCTTCGCAGGACGGAAAGGGGTAAATAATTACCCCAGGGGTGTTTGGATGTTGATTGCCGAGCAACTGTAGGTAGGTATAATTTGTCGTTCCACATGTTTACAACTTACCACCAATGACATATTCTGACTGCATACCCACCACATTGCCATGTGGTGGGAAAAAGATTTTTCAATCCAAAGTGTCCTGGGGTAAAAATTTACCCCTCTTCGTCCTCGACGTCGTTATTTTTTTCGTTCATAGGGCAGATATGTTTTTTAAAGATATGAGCTCATGAGTGACTTCCAATCATAAATCAAGTGTGGAATCTACCATGGAATTGAGTGTTAACAGTTTCATAATTGTGGAGAGTTTATTTTTAAAAGATGGCGGCCAATATGGCCGCCAAAACAAAAATATGTATATCTCAGCTCATAGGTAAGCTACAATGACAAATGAAGTGTCAATTGTAATATTTCCAAGGTCAAGGAATCGATTTATCGTAGTGGCAATCGTGTATGAGTACTACTGTCCAAGATGGCGGCCAACATGGCCGCCAAAACACAAAAATGTGTATATCTCGGCTCGTAGGTAAGATACAATGACAAATGAAGTGTCAATTGTAGCATTTCCAAGGTCAAGGAATTCATTTATTATAGTGACAATAGCGTGGGAATACCATTATCCAAGATGGCGGCCAATATGGCCGACAAAACACAAAAATAGGAATTATCAATCAGCTGACTGATCGGTCACCATTGCCACTGCGATAAATCGATTCCCTGACCTTGTTAATGTTACAATTGACACTTCATTTGTCATTGGAGCTTACCTACAAGCTGAGATATACATATTTTTGTGTTTTGGCGGTCATGTTGGCCGCCATCTTGGAAATTTTTATTCCCACACGATTGCCACTACGATAGTTTGATTTCTTGACCTTAGAAATGTTACAATTGATACCTCATTTGTCATTGTAGCCTACCTATGTGCTGAGATATATATATTTTTGTGTTTTCGCGGCCATATTGGCCGCCATCTTAGAAAGTATTATTCCTACACTATTGCCACTATGATAAATCGATTCCTTGACCTCGAATATGTTACAATTGACAATTCATTTGCAATTGTAGCTTACCTATGAGCTGAGAAATACACATTGTTGTGTCTGGCGGCCATATTGGCCGCCATCTTGAAAAATAGTATTTCCACACTATTGCCACTACGATAAATCGATTCCATGACCATGGGAATGTTACAATGGACACTTCATTTGTCATTGTAAATTAGTTATGAGCTGAGATATACATAACATACATAACATAACATTTTCTTTATTGAAACCAAAACATATAACAAGCAGCAGTACACACTGAAAACAATTCAAGATGGTCGCAAAGGTAGGCCCTGAAGGGATGACTCCCGCTAGTAGGGACACCTACTTACTACTTGTATTGACATGGCGAGAACCAACTTGAGGCTTAAGCTTCCAATTAGTATTTCTAAACAAGAATCTGGGTAAATGGAACTAAGGATTGCCGCCAATTGGGCAGTGGAGGAAAAAACTAAGAGACTCCGCTCAACAAGGGGGCAGAGTAAATGATCTCATAACGCATTGCTTAAGCTTAACTAGTAGAAAAGAAAAAAACAAAAGAAACTTAGGGACTCCGCTCATCAAGGGGGCGGAATAAAAAAAATTAATAACTGCAATTCTTAACTAGGAGGCATTGAGGCACGGTCAACGGCGGGTGAGGCAAATGGCGAGGTCATTCTCAATGAGGTATTGGCGAAGCTGTCTTTTGAATCCTGTAAGTGATCCCATCTGCTGTAGCGAGAGAGGGAGAGCATTCCATATCAGCGGTCCTGTGACGTTGATGGAGAATCGACGTGGATTGGAGTGAGCAAACGAGGGCCTATATTTGTTAGCACTCCTTGTGAAGTGGGAGTGGATGTCAGAGCCCATACGGTATAGAGTTTTAAATTTAGCAGGTAAAAGATCTCGTGTAAATTTATACATAAACACACCGATCTGAAAGTTCCTTATTTGGTCAATTTTTAGCATCCTATACCTGGAGAAGATGGGATTGGTGTGAGAGCTCCAAGGGGAATTACTAATATAACGCACTGCTCTTTTCTGCAAGATCACCAATTTTTGGAGTCTGGTGTTGTAAGTTGAAGCCCATACTACACTACAATAAGATAGATAGGGGTATATTAGAGTATAATATAATTGAATACGAATGGAGGGGGGAAGTTTGTTTGAGGCACGATGAATTACCCCTAGATTCTTAGCAATTTTAGTGGAGATGCATTTAATATGCTGATCCCAGGTCAGATGTTGGTCAACCATGACCCCTAGGAACTTAGTACAGTTAACTAGAGTAATTGGAGTATTATTTATTAGGAGTCCAAGCGAGTCATCGGGTGGCCCCACCTTTCTATGTGACTTAAACAGTATAAAGGAAGTCTTGTCTAAGTTTAGGGATAGTTTGTTCGATAGCAACCATTCAGTTACTCGCTTAAGCTCGCTGTTCATAGTAAGTACTAGATTAGTGTAAGATTTGTCAGAGTGAAATATATTAGTGTCATCGGCAAATAAAATAAAGGATAATACAGATGAGGCATTTGGTAAGTCATTTATGTAGAGTAAGAAGAGTAGTGGTCCCAAATTAGAACCCTGGGGAACTCCAAATTTAACAGTTAATTCTTCAGATCGGGCACCATTACAAAAAACATATTGAAGTCGGTTACTCAGGTAGCTCGCAAACCAAGCTAACTGTGTACCTCTTATTCCGTAATTGGATAATTTATGAAGGAGAATATCGTGGTTTACCGTGTCGAACGCTTTGGCCAGATCTAAAAATATTCCTATGGAGTACTCATTATTATCGAAGGTGCTGGAAATTTTGTCATACATGTTAATGAGAGCCAGGGAAGGAGACTGGCCCGCCTGGAAGCCATGCTGGGAATGAAAAACAATGTGCGATTTTTGTATATAGTTGGTAAGTCTATTGGACATTATTTTCTCATAGAACTTTGCGAAATATGGGAGAATAGATATGGGCCTATAGTTTGAGACCTCCTCTCTATTCCCTTTTTTGAATATCGGGATAACTTTTGCAATTTTTATTGCCTGAGGAACAACGCCTGTGTTTAGGGAGCAGTTTATGAGCTCTGCTAGGGGGATGGCAATTAGGGGCAGACTACTGACAGCTAGTGTAGGATCAATGTCGTCCGTTCCTTTGCTATAGGTAGCGCGAATCGAGGGGCTTAGTTGCAGTAGTTCCTCTGGGGAGGTGGGAATTAGTCCAAAGGAGCAAGGCATGGGGGAATTGAGATATTGATGGAACGAGGTGTGAGATGCTGGAATGTGGTCGGCTAAGGTCTGGGCTATATTGGTAAAATAGGTGTTTAAAGCAGTAGCCATAATTAGGGGATCTTTGCTTTCAGTATTTCCAACCTTAAGTGATTGTATTGGAGGATCCCGATCGCCTAATTTTATTACAGTACGAATGAGGCTCCAGGTTTTCTTTAGATTGCCACTATGCTTAGCAAATTCGGCCGAATAATAGCTTTTTTCAGCATTATTTCTGACAGTTTTAAAAATGTTCCTAAAGGTAGTGAATTTCTTTTTGTTAAATGGAGTAGGATTTTTTTTATGAATTTCAGATAGAGGAGGGCCTTCTTTTTCCTAGATTTAAGTAACCCTAGAGTCATCCAGGGGTGTTTTATCTTATGCTCTTTATTTTTTTTGGATTCTAAACAGGGAAATGCAATATCGTAGATAGTTTTAAATTTATCTAAAAAAAGATCATAAGCTAAGTTGGCATTATTACTGTTACATGCATCATAAATAGGGGACCAATCAATTTCACTTAACCTGCTTAGGAAGATCTGTTTTTGCTCCTCGTTAATTAGTCGGCGCTCATTATTTTCAAAGTATTTGGGATTAGGAGAATCCAACTCAAAGCTAGCGAGAACAGGTAAATGGTCGGAAATGTCAGATACAATAATAGAAGATAGAGCAATTCTTGCCCAGACATTGCTAAAGATGTTATCTATTAATGTCGAGGAGTGGGTTGTGATTCTAGTGGGCCTTGTAATAGAGGGAAGAAGATTGTAAGAAGCCAAGCCATCAAGGAACGTACTAGTACCGTGGTGGTTCTCTGCTCGCAATAAATCAATGTTAAAATCACCTAGTAAAAATAAATTGCTATTCTTTGTGGAAAATGTTGCTAATACTGAGTCAATTTCGGAGCAGAACTCTTCCAGGTTAGTACCGGGCGGTCTATAAATAGTTCCCAAGATACTGGACCCCTTCGTTGTTATAATTTTTATGAATAAACCCTCAAAAGTTCTAAGGGGGGTATCAGGAATTAGCTTATCTAAAATATGGAAGGTGATACCCTCTTTTACTAGAAAACCCACTCCACCACCTCTACCAGAAGATCTTGAGTTGTGGACAAAGTAGTAGCCAGGTATTACTATGGTATCCACTACGTGGGGCTCGAGCCAAGTTTCGGTAAGAGCAAGTACTGAGATTGGCAACTGTGACAATAATTCTTCTATTTCCTCTATCTTGTTCAATAGGCTTCTGCAATTTACGTGCATTATGTTAAAGTGATTATCTGTGTTGAGTTTCTGAGCGATGGATTCAGGTGTGGAGTATGGACTATCCCACGAAAGGCCCGCATACAAATTAGGGTCGGGGTCAATATCGCTATTATTTAATAGGGGATGGTCGTCAATTTCCGAGGCTATCTCCAGCCTAGAACCTGCATTTAGTTCGGTAATACATTTAGGTACTTGTGGGTCAGGGCTATTTATGTCTAGAAATTCTTTATCACTGATCACAGATCCAAAGGGAAAGATGTTAGCTAAACAGTTACCGCACAGCCATCGATTATCAGGACTGGATTTATATTGCTCCCTATAACAACTGGGATGACATCCCTCCCCGCACCCCATACAGAACTCAGCCCCCCCGGTTCTACATGGGTTGGTTGATGCAACAGTTTGAACAGGATTCAGACAAAAGGAGCAGACAAGAGTTCTACCATCAGCCATACGTCGCAGATCACCCCGTAGCCCAAGTGGCAGCGGTTAACAACACAGCCAGCCAACAGCTTCATCGTCATCACATAAGGACAACAATGTACTTATTACCGTCAGATAAAAAAACCATAGTTATATTTATATTTATCTTAACTAACAGGATGTTCACTATATTTATATACCAGAGTGCCTTTCCGTGGTATATGACCCCATTCAAATAATAGCTCAAAACTAGGAAACACTCAAGTAGAAATAACAGTGTAAAGAAAAAAAGCAAGCTCTATACTATACTAGCCGTAAGCTTGATTCAATTACTTAACAGTAAGATCTGTGGAGGAGTTATGTAGAGTAACACTGTGCAAACTATAATCAATTCGATCCTCATAAAACGTCAGTACCAGATCGAGTAACAGACACATAAATCGGTGCACATGATAAATTAATAAGGAAGGGGGACATAGCAATCCAACTGGAATCATGAAATAAACCGTTCAAGCACTTAATGTTTCGGTTAACGAAGACTTACAATAATGAGAGAAGACACAGCGGTCAAGCTTAAACCGACAATTCTAGATCCATGAAAATTGACAATGCAACGCAATACAACAGAAGTGTTTATCGTTTAGTAGCAATGTCATCACCATCTAACGACTATCGTAAAGCAGGCAGCCCTAGCTTAATTCAGCTATTTAGCGATAAAATCTACAGAGGAGTAATGTAGAGTGAAATTGGGCAACTGTGATCAAACATCCCATGAGGATCAAATCGATCCTCATAAGATGCCAGTGCCAGATCAACTAACAAGCAAGAAGATCGATGCACATGAACACTTAATAATGAAAGGAGACATGTATAGCAGTCCAACACAAGACTTAATAAAACGGTTAAAGCACTTAATGTTCCGGTTCACGAAAATCTATTAGTCGCGAGAGAAGGCATTGCATCAAGCTCAACCGTAAGTACTGATTCCTATAAAGATTGACAATGCATATTGATATGTTTTGGGCGGCCATGTTGGCCGCCATCTTGGACAATAGTATTCGCACACTATTGCCACTATGATAGATCGATGTCCTGACCTTGAAAATGTTGCAATTGACACTTTATTTGTCATTGGAGCTTACCTACGTGCTGAGATATACATTTTTTTGTTTTGACGGCCATTTTGGCCGCCATCTTGAAAAGTAGTATTTACACACTATTGCCACTATCATAAATCGATTCCCTGACCTTGGAAATGTTACAATTGACACTTCATTTGTCATCGTAGCTTACCTGTGAGCTGAGATATTATATATTGTTTTGGGGTAAAAAATTACCCCTTTCCGTCCTCCGTGTATCGTAAAATGTTTCCGTCCTGCGAAGGTTAAAACTGACACTCAATTTGTAGGATACTTACTACTACTACTAATAATAATAATAATTATAATTATCTTTTCTTTATTAATTTAAACCGACAAACGCTGTAGGATTACATTGAGACACGACAGTACAATTATCAATATCTTAACTAAACACACGTTATGACAGCCGTTCAAGGCCCCGCCCGAGGGTGTTGCGGGTTTCGAACCGCGTACTGCTGCTCTCTTGGCCATGAGTGTTACCATTACTCTACCCCCTCCCCTCTGATCTGGTTCAATTCATGGGCGGCGATCCCGGGGGATTGAGGGGGATAAGAACCCCACCTTTAACAGTGGGGAGACACAGTATACATTTGTCCCCCCAGATTTTGAAGAAACACAAAAAAGTCAAACTTTTTTCACCTATTTTTTGACTAGATCAGTTGAAAGTGTTCCTTGACCTCCCCCCGCCCCCACCTGTCAAACAAGATCGTCGCTAGTGGTCAAATACAATCTAATCCAATAAATATCTAGTCTAGTCTAATATAATCTTATCTAAATCGATCAAATCAAACTCAATCGTGTCTAATCCAATGTAGTATAACCAAATCCCATCATTAGATTTGATTAGTCATTAAAATGCAAGATGGAATTCTATAAATTAATGCCTGTCATAACCTCGCCAGTATGCGTGCACATAGGGGCCTACTGTTGTAGCGCCTTTTCATTACTACCCACTTGCTTTGCACTTAACTTGCATATGTATATTTGAGACCCTCATCTATATAGCTCCTTTTCAATTATTTCCAAACATCGCATGCATTCACATTCGACAATTTTTTTAGCGCCGTTTGAATGATTGCCCACTTGCCTCGCACTCGACTATTCCGGTCAGCTTGACCGTCAGTCGCAGTTTCTTCTCCTCGGTCTTGGCAACTTGCCGTCGAAGAAGAAGAATAAGAACGATAACGAGACCGAGAACGAGGCAACCGAAAGTCAGGACGCCAACGATTATGGCAACTTGCCTTCGGCAGTCAGTAAGTAATTAGGAAAATTATTAGGAAATAATTAGGAATAATAGAAAAATTAGAAAAATAATATTGAAAAATCAAATGGCATGTGACATTTGAACTCTGAACTGTATTTATTGACCGAGATGTTCACTCATTCCATCGTTCGTTAATTTATTTATTTATTCACTTATTTTTTATCAATTTAAAAAATATATTTATTTATTCATCCATTTCTTTATAATATTTACGTATTTATTTGTTATATACTTCTTTGCGTATCAATTCACCTATTTATTTATGATTTAATTTTTCTGTCTTTACTTGTTTGTTTAAACTGCGGCTGTGATATACGAATAAGGTGTAGTTTGTTCAACTTTGTTAGTGCAAAATATCGACTTCCCGGGATATCTCAGTTGGTAGAGCGGAGGATTCAAGTGGAAAACTTAGAAATCCTAAGGTCGGTGGTTCAAATCCGCCTCGCGGGATCGTGTTTTAAATATTTTAGTTTTAATATTTCACAGATAGGCATTGTATCGGCATTTATCTAGGCCTACATTTAGTAAATTACAATGAATCAAATCAATAGCATAGATAAATTTAAATAAATTGAATTTTAGAATTTAAAATATATATTCTCAAATAAATAATGATTGAATCTGCAGTTTCATATATATCTCTGCCTTTCTGATCTTTTTTCCATAGCGCTTCATATTCGTAACCTTAATCATAACTATACATTTCATAAAGCGTTATACCATAAAGCTAAGCACAGGGCACCAGCTTATTCACGATTGCTTCGTCGTGTCAGAAGGGTTGTTCAGAGATGTCCAGTGGACGTCCGATTGCCAAAGAAACGAGAGACAAGAGAGAGAGAGAGAGAGAGAGAGAGAGAGAGAGAGAGAGAGAGAGAGAGAGAGAGAGAGAGCGAGAGAAAGAGAGAGAGAAAGAGAGAGAGAGGGAGAGAAAGAGAGAGAGAGAGAGAGAGAGAGAGAGAAAGAGAGAAGAGAGAAAGAGAGAGAGAGAGAGAGAGAGAGAGAGAGGAGAGAGAGAGAGAGAGAGAGAGAGAGAGAGAGAGAGAGAGAGAGAGAGAGAGAGAGAGAGAGAGAGAGAGAGAGAGAGAGAGAGAGAGAGAGAGAGGAGGCAAGGAAGATGATGATTGGTGATTGTGAAAATTGAAATGCCCAAACTTTTTGTCCCTTCGATCTGTCATTAATTATTGTTGTGATGAATTTGGCCTCTGCATGGAGTTTCAATCGTTTTCAAAAACACGACCAGCGCGTGGCTGAAATACACCACAACCTGGCGATTGATTAGTAGTGTCCATTGTTATTCCCTATGGCTGATAGGGCCGTTGAACGTCGAACTCATCGTACCTACTGCAAGGTTTTGACGGGGCCCAGTGATTAAACGCAGTTGACAAATATATTGCCTTGGATGATAACGTTTTAAAGGTGTCTAAAAGGAGAATTGCATTGAGTTTAACCGATTTTGAACAACATCCTATGGCATCGCTGGCACGTCACCTCGATCGGAAATTCTTTGTACAGTTCTTCCAGCGTGGAAAGACCATTAATAAGAATCGAAGATTCATTGAGCTCCGTTTGTTTGTGGTGTTTGCATATATAATCAAAGTATGTCTTTCGGCGATGCAGAACAGTCTTTCCTGGTTATGATGTTGTATTTGAATTAAACTGGAAATTGTACCTTGCAAACTATTTGTTTGCATTTACATGTAATGTACAACAGAGTGCGTTTTGTCAACTGGTTAAAATAAAAAAATATACCTACTTCCTTACTTACTAACATCACATAGGCTAGCTTTTCCTCTGATTTGGTTTAACCTATTTGAGCGGCGCCATATAATTAACTAACTACATAACATTCAATTGTTTAACGACATCTTCTGGCCACAAAGGCCGTTGACGTCGAACAAAAATTACGTAATATGCCAAACTAATATTACATGTGCCGTGTTCCTCTTCTATATAACGTGATTTAACACCGTTTTAAAGGTGTCTAAAGAGAGCGTTTTAATATTTGGTTACCCATTCTTATATAGCACTGAATAAGAACGTTTTAACGGTATCTAAACAGAATGTTCATTTTTAAGCGGATGCATTTTTTAATACAGCATTGCTAAAAACCGTTTTAAAAGTGGCTAATAGTAGGTCGATATTTCTGTATAAGGATACTGTGTCATTACAAGGATGATTACCGTCGCCCTCCTCCTCTTTCCAGTCTTGGGACTTGCGCTATCAGACTACGGGCAGTAGGGGGGTGTCTAAATGGACGATTTCAAGAATCGCTTCTCGGTCTCAGCGGCCAGAATCTTCCTTCGAACCAGTTCCTCGTTCTTCTGAGTTCTCGTAGACCTTGAGCTGAGCACAGGAGTGGCATTCGAAGGCGGTTGGACCAGATCAGTTGAGGCAGAGTGGATGGCAGTCGAAGCACTGGTCTTCACTTGGGTACGAATGGGACAACACAGTTACCGTGCTCTTAGTAATGTGCGCAATCCTGGCAGGTGTCCTATATGAATATGAATGAGATTCGAATATGCATTTGCATTATGAATATGCAATAATGCGCTCGTGATGATGACGACGACGACGACGACGACGGCGATGATGATGATGATGATGATGAAGATGATGATGATGATGATGATGATGATGATGATGATGATGATGATGATGATGATGATGATGATGATGATGATGATGATGATGATGATGATGATGATGATGATGATGATGATGATGATGATGATAATTGTGATGATTACAACTATGGACCACAGGTTCCGTTAGAGTCCGAAAAGTGGACGTACTTACGTCCTGTCCTAGAATTTTGGACGTAGCTCATTTCTAACTGCATAACACAGTCACACAGCTTCAACCGACAGACCAATCCACATAACGGCTAAATAATATCTTATTAGTCTAGCAACAGCCGGTCTAATTCCGCCTAAAGCCGCCAAAGGGGGTGGGAAATATAACGGACGCACGTCGTATATTGTTCACTGTACTATGCTTAGCGCTTGGCGCGTATACATTACATACGCCCGACCATAATATATGGACGTATAGCTCACAATAAATTGGAATTTTACTTAGGCCTACGCCTAGCCCGAAAATTTTGGACGAAAATTTTGGACGTTTTTGACATTTGTTACGGGCGTAAAAACGACCATTTGGGCGTTAACGGAAACACTGACTAAGGTGATAATAACGATGATGATGATGATGGCAACAATAACTATAAAAGATAATCATGATTGTTATGATTCTGATGATAACAACTATGATGAAAACGATGATTATGATGATGATGATGATTATGATGATGATGATGATGACGACGACAACTATGACGTTAGCAACAATGACAGATTTGATGTTTACGGTGCAAAAAGCACTTTAACCTTTTTTGACCCAACGTTCCCAAAGTGGAACAGATTATAAAAACTCCTGGGGAGACAGTTAAGCAGACTATAAGTCATCTCATAAATTTTCATTGGCTTGGCCAACGATGGAGGAGTGTTTATTTACTTTGATTTCGAGTCTGTTTTGGTAAATATTAATTATAATTGTGGTGCAAATCGGACAAAAATTGACATTTATGCTTCTAAATATTGAAAATAACTGTATGTTACAAGCACGTGACAATTAATTGTTTTTATTGTACATTTTGAATGAACTGCGTTTATTTTGCCTGTATGTGGTCAAATTTTTCAGTGGTAGCGCTTTATGCCTGAGCAACGTAGCTGATTTCGAATGTGTTCCACTTTGGGAACGTTGGGTCACTGTCCTTACACGTACCACTATTTTGCGTTGCTACTGAAAATTGCCTGTTGTAACTCCACAATTACATTGATTGTAGTTCTGATTGTTGTTGTTGTTTTTGTTGTTGTTGTTGTTGTTATTATTATTATTATTATTATTATTATTATTATTATTATTATTATTATTATTATTATTATTATTATTATTATTATTATTATTATTATTATTATTATTATTATTATTATTATTATTATTATTATGTTATAATTATTGTTGTAATAAAATCTGTTTTATGGCATCATCACGAGGTATAGTTAGGTCCAGCTTGGATGGGTCCGCCGGTCCTCAATCCCGGGCAGCTCCGACATGGTGCCCTGGTGTGCGATTGCATTGAAACGATGAGATGTTATCGACATGCTCTTGAAGAGGAAGTCTGTCTTGCGGGCGTCGCAATTGGTTCTTGTCAACCGGCGGCCTATTTCGGAAACGGTGGGCCCCAGTATTTCCACGGCGATCGGCACGAAGTTGTATCTCTTCTGGAGTTTTGGATATTTCGTGTGCTGCCTTGTGGACGCCCTTTCCGCTGCGTCCCCGGCCGCGACCGCAGTCTCGGGGAGATATGATGCGGCCATCATATCCAACACTGTCGCGTCCCATGTCAGAGGGCGTCCGTCACTCCAAAGGATTAGAGTCTGATCGTCCGGTCTCTTCCCGTCGGATCTGGTCAGGCCCGATGGCTCCTTGATCGCCAGGGTACCCGCTGCTCCATTTAGACTGTGGTGGATAAGATCATTGATGGCACTGTGTATGGCCTGTCAACAGAAGCCCAGCGAATATGAGTGGCCGTACGAGTGGGTGGTTAGCGGCTTGCTGAAAGATGTGCCGCGTCAACGACTGGGCAGTCCGACAGCACCAGTGCTTGCGCTGCTCCAATATGATGGCTAAACCATTTCATTGAGTCCACAACACAAGGTAGATGCGCCTACTGCTGCAGCAACACTAGGAAGAAGTGCGAAAATGCGACAAGCGGCTCCACGAAGTGTGCTTTGAAACGTACAATACCACGGAACACAATCAACTTTGCAGTGTCTAATCCTACTGAAACCGTTTTAGCTAAATGAAATATTAACATTTTGTCAATCTCAACTTTTGGACATTGCAAAACTGCATTATTTTGAAGAAGTTACATTTTTACTAATGCATGGTGCTTACGATAGGCAAAGTGACCCAACGTTCCACTTTGGGAACATAAATTATGCAAAATTCTGATATGGAATGAAAATAAATTATTTTTACTTATGATTGCCTCTATATAGGTTGTAAACTGCATCATAACTAAATTCAGAAGTGATTGCATAACAATTTCAGTATCTGGGATGATAAAGGTTAACCAAATAAATATACCTTAACTCCAGTGATGGAGTGTGTCAGTGACAGCGTTCGTAATGGACGTCATAGGTGAATTTTAATGAATTTTATGTGGAATTAATTTATACAATTGCTGAGATGAAAAAGCATTTTTTTGCCAGCTTTAATGTATTCCATGGGCGAACTAATGCACTTTATAATTATATTAATGCATTTCACGTAGGCATTCGTGTACTAAATGCATATCTCTTGAGAATTATGATTATTTGTGTATTATATATATGAATGATAAATTATTTCTCTTATGAATTATCAATACATATCTCCTGTGAAATTGCAATGCATTAATTCCATTTGCGAATTATTACTGAATTTTTCTTGTGAGTATTAATGCATTTCGTATACGAATTTTAATGCATTTCTTCTGTGTAATGTAATACATCGTTCATTTGAATTACCGTTAATGCAGGAATAGTAATTCATTGTTAATTGCCCTATGAATTATTGATGCATTCCTGTCACTGCCGTCGAGATGCTTTGAACGGCAACAGCTCGCAGAGTTACACATACAACCAGTCAACCATGTCTTTGTTGGCTGTTGGCGGAGACACGTCAACTGTCAACTGTGCCAAAACCAACTACGAGTTGAATCCGTGGTGGACGATTAACCTTGGTTCGATGACCTACGTCTACCGGATCACGGTCGTTTATGGAGGCAGCATGGCAGGTTGAATTTGCTGTGTACTTAGTTGTACATGATCAACTAACGATTTACAAAATCTTCATCTAATGGCTTTAAGGCACCATAATATAGCTTATGTTGATACCAATTTAAAGGTTGTTAAAGATGAGTACTTTTATCAAACTGAGGATGGAACTAATCGAAGAAAGTGTCCCATGGCTATATAGCACAGGTAAACGACATTTTAAAGGTGTCTAAAGAGAGCGCCCTGTCCAATGGGATTTGTGCCCCTTGTTTAATGTTTATATCATCATTGGTTCATTTTTATAGGTGTTTAAAAAAATGCACTTTAAATAGATCAACATGAAACATAAAACACGAAGCAACCAATCGTTTATTATTATTATTTACCTTACCTTGTTACCTTGGTGTTTGTTACTTTACCTTGTTACCTTGCTTTATGTCAACTTACCTTGTTACCTTACTTTTTGTTATCATGTTACCTTACCTTTTGTTACCTTACCGTGTTTTCTTGTCTGTTGTTGCCTTATGTTACATGGCCTGTTGTTACCTCGTTACCTTACCTTGTTACCTTGCCTTTGAATGATCATCAGCAAGTGAAGTCATATAAAGAAGGATTTAAGATTTTAGTTTGTTATCTTACCCTATGTTACCTCACCGGGTTTCCTTGTCTGCTGTTGCCTCATGTTACCTTGCCTGTTGTTGCTTTATTACATTACCGTGTTGCCTTGCCTTATGTTGCCTTAAGTTGCCTTAAGCTAACTTACCTTGTTACCTCACCTTGTGTTACCTTACCGTGTTACCCTGCATATATCATTGTGTACATCTCGATCTCAGTTTTTACTCTGGAAATTTATTTTGACTGCAGTCCAATCGTTCTTCTGTCTATTTTCTCTCTTTGTTTCTGTCTTTGTATGTGTGACTGTCCTTGCCTTTGTGCGCCTCTATTTGTGGCAGTTCAATACCTCATTGGCCGCTTTCAATGTCATTATCATTAAGGTGCGCCAACGTCAATTTTCGTTGATGAGGAAAATTTTATAAGGGATATACATATAGAGGGCTATTTTATATACAACTAGCAGGTTTACCCGGCGTTGCCCGGTGTTATAAGTTTCAATCCCTGTAGCGAATAAGCAACAAATTTAGGTATAAATTTAAATCCGTGTAGCGAATAAGGAAGAAATTTAGGCGACCTGTGGGGGAGACTGCTTCGCAGTCTACGCGTGGACTGACTGCTTCGCAGTCACCCTCTGGCGACGACTGCTTCGCAGTCTCCCGTGGACTGACTGCTTCGAAGTCGGGAGACTGCTTCGCAGTCTCCCGTGGACTGACTGCTTCGCAGTCGAAGAGGGTGAACCCGGCGTTGGCGGCTTAAAGAAAACGCCAGAAATCTAGCCCTGACTGCCCTTAGTTGTGCAAAGTCTTTGAGCATACAATTTTGCTGTACGACGATGAATATAGTTCGAATCGATCGTAATTAAATTTTGTGCGAAAGTAAAGAACGTCTGAATGCGTATTATTAATGACGTTGGGGAATACCCGCGCCATAAATAGAACGGCTTGGCAGTGGAAGACGGTGTCGTTATGCGAATTATTAATGACGTTGGGGAATACCGGTGCCATAAATAGAACCGCTTTGCAGTGGAAGCGTGAGGGACGGTCGGTTGGGTAGAGTTTTTGTGGATTTTCACCATGTTAGCGGTCAAAAAGGGGTACGAGGCCGAGGCCGACACAGTAGTGAATGTTTGGAGTGAAAAGGTGCAAAATTGTAGAAGTTAAGCCCGGTCAAACAGACAGACACACACACACACACACAGAATTCTCGCTTTATTTATATAGATAGAATATTATGTACGTAATATACATAGAAATGAAACTACAAAATACCTATACTCCAATAGACATTTAGGCTGGTATTGGATTGTATTGTATCTAGAAATTTATAAAGCGCCTCTCGCAGAATAACTATTCAGACACGCTCTCAGCACAGAAGCCCCGGAGAAACAGAAATGCCTTTAGAAAACGCGAGACCGATGAGGAAAAAACCAGTCACTAGCTTGGCCCTGAACAGAGGCGGAAGGTCATTCTAGATCGTGGGATCCACTACAGGAAACTCCTGATGCTGGTGGTGCTTATATATAGGCCTATAATTAATTATCAAACGGTCTGTGGACCACAGTGATTTTGTTCCTTAACTAAACAATAACTGAATGTTCTATATGTTGGCTTTCGGTCTGCCTTTCAAAATGCACAAGTAAATAAATGCGCTTTTTTATCAATCAATCAATCAATCAATCAAAATGTTGTTATTGCAGCCAATTAGTAAAATTACATAACAATTCACAAACATTTATTACTGCTTCATTAAATAAGGTGAGACGGTGAGGTAAAGGTGAGAAGGTGAGTCGGTGATGGAAGCAATGGACGGGCCAAAGGGATAATAATCCCGCTAGGCGGGGACACCTACATAGGCCTATATCTATATAAAGTATTCATACAATCATGAGCAGAAGCATACATACATACATAGTTACATACTTACCTAAGACTATTTTTGGAGGCTAGCGTCTAATTTGATTCGCGTGAGAGGTATTTTGAAGCGTTCCTAGTCATCATCATCATCAGCGTCGTCGTCGTCATCATCATTGTCATCGTCATTATCATCATCATCGTCGTCGTCATCATCATTATCATCATCGTCGTCGTCATTACCATAGTGCAAGTAGTAGTGGTGGAAGTTGTAATAGCAATAGTGTAATAATAATAAAATTCCATCCAGAGCTGATATATCTGACGCCATTTTACATCTGTTAAAGTTAAAAAGTCTGAAGAGAAGAAAAACAGGGATGCTAGCAAACAAGTTGTTGCAGAGGACGTGTCGTCAGCTTCGGATCAGAGCAAGGACCTTCGTCTGTTCTGCTCAGTTGCTTATGTCATTTCGTTCTCAGCTTAAGACTTCCCTGTTTCAAATTGCTCATCCTCCATAGGCTGCTTCTCTGTTTCACGGACTGCTCTTCTGGGTTGCGGCTTGGCTTTGGTAGGCCACCGGTTGATGTAATGTGCATTTGATATCGGCGCGATAGACGTTCTAATGACAGTAACACCGATATAGACTCTTGCTGTCTTGGCAGCTAATCAACAACTGGATAAATTTCAATACCATAACTGAGACAAAGACGTACTATGAGCTTCGCTTGCCTCAGATTCCCATTACCTGTCTGCATTAATTTGCACCTGTTCAAGGCAACTGGTTAAGCATGCGTGCAGCTCTTTGAAGGATAACTGAAAGGTCTATATTGATTCACTAGAGACACATATAATGAAGGATGAACGTCGGATGATAATAGGAGACCGTCGCAGTTGAAGCATTTCGGTTACGGCTCACCAGATGGTCGGGCAGGCGTGAAATAGACGGAAGGAAACACAGGGTAGCTGAATGAGCTCTTTATTCAACGATGCACATCGAAGACAATCATCTGAATAAATATACGATAGTGGCATAATTAACATATACAAAGCATTTCTATATGGTTAATCCGTTACAGTTGAACGGCAACAAAGAAAATTTCTATGTAGCCTATTCTCAAGGTTTAGACTTTAATTTGCCCTATTTGGCCGTATAGAGACAAAGTGCAGCTGACTAAAAGGGTGTGCTCAGCTTTAGATCAAACCACCCACGTATCACATGCGTCTCTCAATCTCTCTCAATCTCCCTTTCTCTGTCTGTCTGTCTTTCAGTCTGTCTTAATGTGTCTTTCTATATGCATGTCTATCCATCTATCTATCCATCTATCTATCCATCCATCTATCCATCTATCTATCCATCTATGTATCCATCTATGTATCTATCTATCTATCCACCTATCTATCCACCTATCTATCTATCTATCTATCTATCTATCTATATATCTATCTATCTATCTATCTATCTATCTATCTATCTATCTATCTATCTATCTATCTATCTATCTATCTATCTATCTATCTATCTATCTATCTATCTATCCATCCATCCATCCATCCATCCATCCATCCATCCATCCATCCATCCATCCATCCATCCATCCATCCATCCATCCATCCATCCATCCATCCATCTATCTGTCTGTCTATCTATCTATCTATCTATCTATCGTTATTACTATCTGTCTATCTATTTCTCTATCTATCTATCTATCTATCGGGGACTAATATGGAGCAGAATATACAGTAAATTAGGCAATACAAACTCGATTGTGACGTTGTCCAGAGTGACCAGGGTGATTAGAGTATGTTTCAGATTATTGTTTGACTAATTCTTTATTCTCATTATTACCGAGTTCAACTGCAATGTTGAACGAATTAGAGTAAAGTCTAATCGGCGGTGCACTGAATAATGATACTCGATTCTGTAAATTACTATTTATTCGAATAATCCTAAAACTAGATGAGCCTAAGCTGGCGGTCCAAATATTCTAGTCATAAAAGTCTAACAAGGGAACAAAGAACTGCCCTGTCAACATGCACACATGGAACCAATAGAAGACCCATACACCTGCAGGTCATTCTCCTATCTCGTCTGTTAAATTTCACCTCTCCTCCGTTTGCACTCTCCTCCGCTGCTTTTCAGTCACGACCGAAAACAGAACTCCTGTAGCTATCCTATCCTGATTCCAATTGTGCGTCACCATACAGCCACCATCATCACCGATTACCACCGTAGCACGCTGCTGTCTCCTCGGCTTGACCTCCCCGGACTCTGACCTGGCACTGGAACGGACAAGGCGGACATGGCTATTGCGGACTTGATTTGATAGATCGCCGGTGAATAAGCTGGTCTCCATCCGTGGCTTTTGTGTGGCGCTGAGAAATTTCGGAGATTTACATTTACATTACCTTTACATACATGTATGAGTCAAGGCGTTTCGTAGCTGCTGTCTGTCTGTCTGTCTGTCTGCCTGTCTGTCTGTCTGCCTGTCTGTCTGTCTGTCTTTCTGTCTGAAACTGCATGGCACCTGCAACCACCAGTAGTCAATCGATTTAGAATAGAACCTGGAACAATGCTTCTTGAAGTGCATCTAATTGACTAATTAAGTCTACGACTGCCTAGGTTGTGAGGATAATAAAAGCAAAATAGATTTTTAATAATAATAACAATAGAGCATTGTGTGGGTCCCATTAAATGTGCACGGGCATTCAAGCTGAAAGAGTAGGCAATAAAGAAGTATGATTTTCTATAGCCTGCTCTCACAGACAAGCTCTCATAGAATTGTTATAGCTCGACTAGACTGTGTTTGTAACAGACATCCGATAGGTTTCAAATCTTATAAATATTCTTTAAAATGCGAATTAAATTTTACCAATAAACATAAAAAGAAATACTCTATAATTATTTTACACTTAATAAAGAAAGATGCAATTCAGTTACAAGTAAAATTGTACAATTCAACGGATGGTAAGGGAACAAAAACAGTAGAAGAATATAATCCTCCGCTTTCAAGACAGATTCTTTCGGAGTCTTAAAAATATAGTACCAAAATAGCAATGATATGTAAACAGCCAAAATGGTTTTTGTGAGTTAATAATTTATGCTATTTGGCCTGTATACATAAAGTCTTTACGACATAGGGGCCTAATACATTTTTCAATAAAAGCAGTATATCACAAGCAAGTGCTTGCTACCCATACTGAAAACAAGCAAATAGTATTTGCTTGTTTATTATTTGAAATTGCTTAGGGCACCACGCCTTTGCAACTGAATTATTTTATTTACATTCGTAATTTTTATACAATAGAATAGTTTTTTCTAGTACGATGTTTTACTCTCTGCGTTGCTGAGAAGATCATAAGGACATCAAAGGACAAAGTTTGCTGATAACAAGAAGAAAGTGGCAATGTTCCGTCATCGTCTAGTAGCATTTCTCTTGATATCTATCATGACATGCATGTGGAAACCTACGGCTGCGACGAAATTCTTTGAGAAAACGCGACATCCCAACGGAACATTGACCTGTGCCTTAGACAAGCCATCGCTTGTGATTCCTCTTGACCAGCTGTTATCGTCATTATCGGATGGGGATTCATGTGTGGCTCCTGTGGCTCTGTGTGCCTCGCAGTGTCTTCAAGATCCTGACTGCACCAACTACAACTACAGAAAGGATCTTAGAACCTGTGAGTTTTTTCACTATAAACCGGCAAACTGTTCACCTATGCCGGGATGCTACCACGTGGAGGTGATTTGGAAAGCTTCCTACATCTCGTCGTGTAATGGTGTGCGCCTTGCAGTTAGAAACGAGTATTACCTTCAGAATAGTTGATGGGTCCTCAGAATCGTATAGTACAGAAACGTTAATTCATTATGCCTTCCCTGAAACAGACTGGGCTGGATCCATCTAGCCCGACAAGTTGTAAGCCAATATCTAATGTCAGTTAATCGAGAAACTTGTAGCTTCTCAGTTACTTAGC
Source organism: Allolobophora icterica (assembly GCA_963556255.1). NCBI lineage: Eukaryota > Metazoa > Annelida > Clitellata > Crassiclitellata > Lumbricidae > Allolobophora > Allolobophora icterica. The sequence continues at coordinate 3,616,746 of OY744610.1, read as the reverse complement.
TACCTAGATTCTAATAACCTCCTACCCTCTCGTCAGTCAGGCTTCCGCAAGGGACACACTACGGAGACCTCCCCCTTCATAGCCCAGTGTTTAATCTAGTCCCCCTCTTCTGAGGGGGAAACAAGGTTTGTCGGGGGGGGGGGGGAACCAAAGACGCACACCTTTTAAGGAGAAATTTCATCCGAGTTCCAAGGTCCAAAAAAATTTAGGAGTTTAGGAGTTTTCGTCTTCAAAGTTGGAATTTCATCTTAAAAAAAAGTTGATGACCTTTTTTGTCATTCGTCCCACTTTTTCGAACTTTAAAACTTTGACTACCTTTTTAGGAATTCTTCGTCTCTGGAGGGGGAGCGCAACATGTATGCTGTGGTCCTGGGGGGGAATTTCTTCCCACAACAGTATCTACATTATAATATTGGTGGCCTCTGGGGGAAACATCAATCAGGGGGAAATACCCCCCCCAAATGACACCTAGATTAAACACTGTTCTTAGCCTTCTTAATGATGTCTCCAGTGCTATTTACCGCTTTCAAGTTACTCCTCTCTTACTCTACGACGCAAGTGCAGCCTTTGATACGGTAGACCATAATCTTCTCCTGCATCGCCTCTCTATTTTCTTCGGCATCTCTTCCTTACCCCTTCAGTAGCTCTCTTCATACCTAAATGATCGTTCCTCGTCAGCTGTCTTCCACTCGTCGCGTTCCCCTTGGATTCCGGTACCTATTGGCCTTCCTCAGGGTTCTGTGCTTGGTCCTCTTCTCTGTATCCTCTTTACTGCTGACCTTGAATCTGTCCTCGCGTCTAGTGCTCTTTCCAGCCACTCATTCGCTGATGACCTTCAATCTTACTTGCACTGTTCTGTAAGGGATGCTTTGAGTGCTGTCTGCTTGATGTCCCGTGCATCTGACTGCTTGGCTTTCTTCCAATGGTCTGAGACTTAATCCTCTTAAGACCCAGTACATAATGGCTGGGTACTCGCCAGCAGCTGGCACAACTTGACCTAATAATAAAATAATGATAATAATAATAATAATGATAATAATAATAATAATAATATAATAATAATAATAATAATAATAATAATAATAATAATTATCTTTTCCAAAACCTTATTCCAATTTGTGAGTCCCGAAACTGGATAAGCCCATTCTCTGTTATTTTCAGAATTAAAATCAGCAAATACCCAACATTTTTTCACTTACTATAAGTAATTTGGCAATAAATGTTGTAAGTTTCAGGCATTGTTTAGCATTTCTTTTAAGACTATAGCTCGCTTTATAATTTAACGCCAGGTTTTCCGCGGGTTTGCGTTCAGTAGTTTCAGCCATCAGGATACTATTTAAAACTATATCCAATTTATCACAATTTAAAGCTTATGTTATTTATATCAAGAACGTGAATTAATGTTATAAATACCAAATGTTAATTTTGTTTCATACCAGTTTAATCCAATATGCGGATCGTCAATGCGAAAGCGAATTAATTGTACAGTTCAATTGTAATTTCTTAAATATCCAAAATGCCGTGTGATTTGGGTTTAGATGCCGACTGCACTAGAAATTTTATATACTACAAATTCTTCGAGTAATGCATAAAAACCCAAATGTGTGCTAGTTTGTTGATAGATATGCTTAGCCTGTGTGATGCACTGGGCCAGTGGCGACGTTGGGAGGTGTATCAGATCGAGGATGACTGTGGATGCGTGATGTGTGTGGAGGACTCTGATGCACTTTGGAACTTAGCTGGAGAAACCTATCTGGAGAGTGAGGGTCAATATTCAGGGTCATGCCAATCTTCCATGTCCTGGCTATGTTATCTGTTTCTATGCCCACTCCCAAATTTCATGCGTGAAGATAGACCAGCTATGTTTGGGGAAGCACAGTTGAAAGGAGACCTAGCCGACTGAATAGTGATGGGCATTGTTTACTGGGGTTAAGGAAAGTGGGGGTGCAGTAAACATAATTTATGCCTATCAATATGGACATGGCTCTAACTAAACCTCGGCCATGCTAGGCCCGTTCTGGCAGTCCACCATGACGGGCGAGCCGTGTCTTCAGTGGCGCCATCATACAGCGAAGAGGGACGCGGGGGGGGGCGATCCGCCCATCCAAGCCTATAGCTAAATCCGCCACTGAATTTAGTAGAAGAAGGAGGATAGTTTTTTTTCCACCAGATAAATAAAAAAAATTGAATATTATATATAAGTAACGTTAAATTTAAGTTCATTAAATTTTGTAGGTCATCGATCTTCAGAGTTGTCAGATCGCTCGTAAGTAGGATGCATTATGTTTCTCGTAAGAAACTTCTCAAAAAGCTGGTAATATAGAATAAGTCTCGCAATTAGAAGCACAATTGCACAAATTAGAAGCACAAATATATATATATATATATATATATATATATATATATATATATATATATATATATATATATATATATATATATATATATATATATATATATATATATATATATATATATATATATATATATATATATATATATATATATATATATATATATATTGAGACTCTATCCAGATCCCATTATATTTATCTCCTATAAGTATTGCAACCAAACAGATCTGGAATGAGCCTCTAAATATTATATATATTATATATAATATTATGTATGGTTGACCTCTGTAGCGCCAATAGTTTTTGTTGAATACATGCACCTAGGTAGACAATCTGAGATGCAAACACAAACATACACATGAAAAGCGGCCACGACATTGCTGACCGAATTCCGTCATTGATTTTCAGACATAGGCCTATAAATAGTCAGAAGGAGTAGATAATATATAAACTGACAAACAGAGACAGAGACAGACAGAGATGCGCGCTTGGGAGCAACCTTTAGACTGTCGCTAAGTACGGAATAATCGCCATTGAAATTTGCATGGCACAATAAGGCACAAAATACATAGGACTGTTCTGTGTGACCCTTCGCCTATAATGGATAAACTTACTGCACGAAATCGTAGAGATTTCAAAGGAACTCTGATGATTATCCTGATATATACCTAGACTACGAATAAAGACTTTATTGACTAGTTTACGTCTTCCATCTTCTGGGCGCTTCTATAGCGCCCGGCCTACCATCTAGTCGAGCCGTGTCTAAAGAAAGGCCACCACGGCCGATCATCCGATGGAGTGCAGTCTGTAGCGCCATCAAACCGTACATATCTCGTTTCAACTGCACTACAAGTTTATATAGAGGTTGATTCCAGGCTAAATACAGATCTACAAGGCTACAAACATTATAGAAGATAATTAATTGCAATGGAAACGTAGTCAACTTCTTTAGTAGCAGAAATATATATATATATATATATATATATAGAGAGAGAGAGAGAGAGAGAGAGAGAGAGAGAGAGAGAGAGAGAGAGAGAGAGAGAGAGAGAGAGAGAGAGAGAGAGAGAGAGAGAGAGAGAGAGATTTCAAATATATATATATATATATAGAGATTTCAATATATATATATATTAGGGTGATTCAAAAAAAAATTTTTTTGAAACTTAATGTGCATAGTTGTTAATTTTGTTCCTTTTGGGTTCAGATTAAAGTCTGTATAAAAAAATTCAGTATAAAATACATTTTAGAGGTTGCTCAGTGAGCACAAAAGTTCCCATACAATCGTATTCTCTCATATTAAGATGATGGCTATATCGCACACAGAATAAAGTTGAATAGCATGAATAGTAGATTCATTAATAACTCAAAGTATCCATTAGAGAATAGAAATTCACAATATCTGTTAACTAAAAAATCTAACAATCAACCAGGAAGTGTTTACTAGTCAATCGTAAATCAGTGTTCAGTGTTCCAGCTGTTAGCGCGAACTGCAGCCTTTCCAAGTAGATTTGCCAGAATCTGGCACACAGCGTCAGTGATCTTCAACCACCTGCATCAATTTTTGCATCTCATTTTCATTCTTGGTTACAGACTCATTGAAATGTGATATCAGAGCAATGGAGCACTCAGCAGCATCATTGACCACACACTAACCATGGCAGATTCGATCTGTTGAAATATCACAGATGAGCTCCAATTTTCTGGATTATTAGACATGATGAAGTCTGTATCAAAGCCAAGAGAACGCAAGGTACAGACTGAAGATGGATTAACAAGCTCATTCAGCTCTTCGTTGCGTAGATACGTACAAGGATCTATTTAAATGCCTCTGACTCTTCAGTCTTTGCCATGTTGATGCATGCCAGCAATAATGTTGCATTCAAGTCCAATGATGCTTTGTCAGAAAGAAAGCCAAAGGAACCAGTTCAGGTCCTATTTACTACAGATGATTGTATTTTTTTGGCATCCTCAGACAGAACTTTGTTAATTGATGTATACTGCTTGATCTGCTTGTACAACTGGAAGTCATTAATTGGTGCATCAGATGCCACCGAACAAGCTATCCATCCTCTCACATATATATGACTTGCAAATAAACAGAATCCAATGGTATTTCTTTTCCAAGAGGCTCATTTGAAATTGATCTCTAAAAAGATAATTCTTGAAGCAATAACTAACCTTAGCCATCCATCTGACCATATGATATGCATCTGGCTGTCTGAAACGATGCATCCCAAGATTTTACCCCAATTTAATTAGATCATTGCATTCGAGGGGCTCATCAATGGCAAATACATTGCTTTCTCCATGGGGACCATATCTCGAATATAAGGTCGTTGAGCAACCAGTAAACATTGATAGATTACAGTAAACTTTTGCTGTATTGTTCAGAACAACCAAAGGAACAAAATAATCTACTATGTCAGCCAATGTCAGCCATGGGGGCGTGAATCACCCTAATATATATATATATATATATATATATATATATATATATATATATATATATATATATATATATATATGGAATATAGTATGGCGCACATATGGCACCAACTAAAAGTTATATTTTACGTAGGACCTGTGTCAGACGACAAACAATGTCAAGCATTGACGTTCAATATGTTGAAATCCTGACGTGACTTTCAAATGAAGTTATAAAAATGATAATAATTTTAATGTAATCATATACATGTAGTATAGCGCCCTCGAAATCATTTGCAATAGAGTAGCAACAATGACATCTATCAACAATAATCCCTTTGATTCAACCGTTCACGTTGGTTTTAAAATGTGTGAAACGTCAGATATTTTATGACTTAAAGTCATAAATACACAACTTATATAAATGTCGAGACCACATGTGCAATTCATGAATATATGACGTTGAGGTATCTTTAAATCAATAGCAGTAGCAGAAACGTCAACAAAACTACCAGTTACTTCTAGTGGCTGGAGTCTAGATTCTTCACTTCCAGCTACATCTACAACCTTTCGAATTCTGGAAAGTTCGACGTCAGCAATAACTATCGTTCCGCCTCCGACGATTACATCAGGCCTTGTCTGCGACCAAGTGCTCTGTGAGTATAAATCTTCCCAACTTCAGAGACATTGCGATTGTTAGCCATGCAAATGATCATCACAGGCATAGGAATTTCATAACTTCTCCTTGCACCAATTAAGATTGACAATAGAAAATTTTGAGTAGCATAACATTTAAGATCAATTTCCTCTATGTTCCAGCTTCGCCAAACTATTTGATGCAAGTCAACTTTGGTTTCGGACTGGATCAGGATTGGCAAGCCTACAAATACGGATTCAGTGACGCCAACGGAGGATACTATATTGGAAACGAAAACCTCTTTCGGATGACAAACAATGGCTACAACTGGAATTTGTGCCTCGACGCCGTGGACAAGTTTGGCGTACAACTGTACAAAGTGTTCTTTACCACGTTCGTCATGAATGCCGAGAGTGTCGGCTATACCTTTTACGCGAAGGGTCAAGAAGGCTCTCCGATTGATATATTGGCCCAGGACAGTGGCAAATACAAATTTACGACTAAAGATAAGAACAATCAACCTTGCTGTTGCGAAAACCAGGCGCAAATCTGTAAAGGTGGATGGTGGTGGAGTTGCAGTGGCGGGGGAACGGCTGTCGTGAACGGAGCCGGACAATGTGGATTCTACTATCACGTAACTCCTACTCCCAGCGTCCAGCTTAAACGCACCTACATCAGAATAAGTCAGAAATAAATCTAGAAAACGACCATCTCAGTCAAATTCATAGCTGTCCGCGGGTCAAGTTTAAAGACTCACACCGACCCATCTCACACTGGACCCGATCCGAACCGACCCTTCGTTTGCTACATAAATTCTGACGCAACTCAATCCAACTCATTTATTTTGCTAATTTGCATTATATGACCCTAAAGTACAAACATTCTCGCATGAGTTAGTAAGCTGAACAATTGTATAATTATATTTTGTGTAGTTGTTTAACTGGAGGCAGAGCTGAACTGCTACCCAGCGCGTCCACAGGTGGCGGATAGTGGGACGGCCTTCAGTAAGAAGGGTAGCTGCGAAATAAGCAGGGATTTATCTCCTGACGAATAAGCAGTCGTGGACCAACAGCGGCAGTAACATCAGGGTGTAGTGGGAAGGCGAGTGGCGTCGCCATCCTCAAGAAAAGCTGCATAACCCAATTGATGAAACTGTGACAAGGCGAAAACAGGTCGCCTTAAAATAAACCTGGCCCCTGCTGCCCAGCAGGTACCTCGGGAGAGGGATAGGGCTGAGAGAAAGAACTCTGAGAACAAACTACATTCTACTTCTGGAAGTTCCAGAACTAGTCCCTAAAGAGGAGGGTCGGACGAATGGGTGCAGATACTTCGCCGTAAAGTAAAAGACGATAGAAATCCACTATGCATAAGATGAAAACAAAGACATACCGGCTCGGACGTCGCCCGTGTCAAAAAGGTCCGCGTCCCCAATCGAGCGACCAGGGTTGGGTCGGAAAATTGGATACTGGAAGAAGACAGGAAAAGGAACAGATGGAACAACAGAGCATGAGAGTAGCGAAAGGGGAATTTACGATAGGGACGTGGAACGTACGCACACTGTGGGCAACAGGAAAATTAGAGCTACTAAGGAAAGAAATGGAGAGATATAGATTCGATATACTAGGTCTAGCAGAAGTAAGATGGACGGGATCTGGAGAAATGAATGGAGCGGAAGTGATATGGTCGGGTGAAGAAAAAGAACACAAGAGAGGGGTGGGCTTCCTATTAAATGAGAAAGCGAGGAAAGCATTAATCGGATATAAACCAGTAAACTCAAGAATAATTGTAGCAAGGTTTAGTGGGAAGCCGATAAATATAGCAGTAATACAAATATATGCGCCAACGACCAATAGCTCAGAAGAAGAGATTGAAGGGTTTTATGAAAAACTGGAAGAAACTATTAAGGAAATACCTAAGAAAGATGTCAAAATAATTATGGGAGACTGTAACGCAAAAATTGGATCAGATAACACAGGATGGGAGCAAGTAATGAGGAAGTATGGATATGGGAAAAGAAATGAAAGAGGAGAAAAACTACTAGACTTTGCGGCAAAACAAGAACTCATAATCTGCAACACAATGTTCAAACAAAAGGAGTGCCGGAAATGGACATGGAGATCACCAGATGGACAGCACACAAATATGATAGACCTAATTATGGTAGACAACAGATGGAAATCAGCAGTGAGGTTATGTAGAACTTTCCAAGGAGCAAACATAGCCTCTGAACACAGCTTGGTACTATGCAATATGCAGCTAAGATAAAACGCATACCCAAAAAACAACATATAAAGATACGGAATATGGAAATGTTAGAAGACTCGGTAATAATAAGAAGCTTTGAAGAAGAGGTAACAAATGGAATAAATACTGCCATGAAGCAAGACCTTGGGATAGAACAAAGGACAGAGACAATAAATAAAATCATATTGACGGCAGCAGAACAAACAATACCGGAAACGGAAAAGGCAAATAAGAAATGGATTTCAGCGGAGACTTTAGAATTAGCTAGGAGAAAAAGAGAAACAAAAACCAGAATGAAAGATTCGCAGGAAATAACAGCACAATATAGAAAACTGTGTAATGAGGTAAAGTCGGCAGCAAGGAAAGATAAACAGAAATGGATAGAGAAAAAATGCAGTCAAATCGAGAAGTGTACAATGGAAGAGAAAACCCGGGAGGCATACAAGTTTGTGAAGGAGGTATGTAAGAAATGGCAACCAAAACAAACAGCAATAAAAGACAAGGAAGGAAATATAATAATGGACAAAGGAAAATGTAGAGAGAGGTGGACACAATACTGTAGCGAATTATACAAAGACCAGGAAGGAGAAACCAAAACACAACAGGAGTTAGAAATGATTAGTCCACCGTTAGTAGATGATACAAAAGATGACATACTATATGAGGAAGTACAAAACGCAATTAAAAACCTAAAGAAAAGGAAAAGTCCTGGAGAAGATGGGATAACGGGAGAAATGATAGCGGCTGGAGGAGAAGATCTACATAAAGAAATACATAAATTATGCAACCAAATATGGAAGGAAGGCAAGATCCCGGAGGCATGGACCAAATCTATCTTGACAGTAATACCAAAAAAAGGAGACCTGATGGAATGCAACAATTACAGAACAATTGCACTAATGAGCCATGTGGGAAAAGTTATGATGAAGGTACTAACATACAGATTAAGGGATCAATTGGAAGATCATATTGCAGACGAACAAGCAGGATTTAGAAGAGATCGAAGTACTATACAGCAAATACTGATACTAAGACTAATAGCAGAAAAAGCAAAAAGAAACAACAGAATGATATACAACTGCTTCATAGATTTTCAAACAGCATTTGACTCGGTCAAACAGAATGTCATATGGACAACACTTCGATCGTATGGAGTTGGAAAACAATTGGTGCAAATTATGCAAAATGCTAGCGAACAGTCACAAGCAGCAGTAAGGATAGACAGGGAACTAGGCGAATGGTTTAAAATCAGTATAGGCACTAAACAGGGAGACCCAGTTTCACCGATAGAATTCATTGGATACCTGGAAAGAGTAATGGATGACATACAAGACAACGGGACGGGAATATCTGTGCAAGGCGAAACAATTAACAATCTAAGATTTGCTGATGACATAGATCTCCTAGAGGAAAATTTTGAAGCACTCCAACAGAATGTAGAACTGCTGGACAGATCAGGCAAAAAGGCAAACTTGAAAATAAACATCGATAAAACAAAAACAATGGCATTTGGAAATGAAGAAATAGAAAGTAACATCAAAGTTGGAGAAGAAATCATCGAAAATGTCAAAGAATTTGTATACTTAGGGAGCCTGCTAACCTCAGATAACAACTGCACAAGGGAGATCAGAAGAAGAATTAATAAAGCAAAAGGGATAATGGCAGGATTCAATAACATACGGAAGAGCAAAGTAATGCCGAATACAACAAAGAAAAGAATATTGGAAACATGCGTATTCAGCACGGCGTTATATGCATGTGAAACCTGGACGCTGAAAAAGGAAGACAAAAGGAGGATAATAGCGTTCGAAATGTACTGTTACAGAAGAATATTACAAATAAAATGGATACAGAAAATAACTAATGTAGAAGTGCGGAAAAGACTTAACAGCAGATCAGATATGGTAGAAACTATAATGAGAAGGAAACTGAAACTATTCGGACATATATGTAGAATCGGCGATGACAGAAAGATAAAGAGTATAATGACAGGAATAATGGAGGGATCCGGGAGAAAGGGAAGACCATGCAGGGAATGGCTGCAGGACATAGAGGAATGGTGTGGGATAAATATACAGGAACTGGCACATCGGGCACAAGATAGGGAGTCTTGGAAGACAGTAATCAAATGCGCAGTGGACACCTACGGGCTATCAGCCCATGGATCATGAAGAAGAAGAAGAAGTTGTTTTAAATATTAGCATAACTTAGTCATTATACTTTTCGACTTTTTACGATGCACCGAATTTATAAAACTTTCTGAACTGACTCATGGAACGTAAGATTCGTGGCTTAGAGTTGATTATACCTGTTGCAAAAATGTTTTTTTAAGTTCCGCTATGCAGGTACACTTTTCAAATGTGTTTTACTGATCAAGTGATCTGTATTATCACTCTACACACTCTAAACTGTGGTTTGCAACATGTTTGCATTATATCAGAATCAGCAACAATATAGTGGTTTGGGGTTGTGATCGTGGAATTGTTGTGTCTACATTAGGATACTCTTTGCAGAAGCTCTCTGGAAAAGCGTTGTGGAGATATCTTTTTACAAATTTGTGATTTCAGTTTTGTCTATATTTGGCGATTTAGATTTCTTTCGCCGTGAAATAATTTATTGTAACAAAACGTAGGCCTATGTCTAGCACTCTTCGAACATTAATCTTCCTATCTATGTGTTGCTGTTTTAATGAAGTAAACAAGTTATGAGCCGATCATCTGCATTATAAGTGACCTCTGTAGAGTGATGTTTTGTTCCTGAAACGATATACGTTTTATAGCCAACATACTGCTCATTCAGAAAATGTATACTTTGTTATACCTATGACACTATGTAAGACTGTGAATTGTGAGAGACATGATATTCATCTGTGCATCGGTGACTGTTTAGCACTTGGCATTATAAGGCAGCTACATAAATGAAGTTTTGTTCCTGAAAAGATGTACATTTTAAAGCCAGCAGTGTGCTGAATCAGAAAATATATACTTTATTATACTTAACTCTAAACGTTGTTGCACTGTTGTCGTTTTACCATCTGTACTGTCAATATACTAATTTTCATGAAAAACAATTCGGGCGGGAATGAGTTAAACATTCTGTCTTTCCATGTTTTACTATCTGTACTGTCAATATACTAATTTTCATGAAAAACAATTCGGGCGGGAATGAGTTAAACATTCTGTCTTTCCATGCAATTTGCTGAGCCTGAATTGGATTTTACAAAAAAACATTATCATTAACAGAATGTATTGCTATGAAAAATATCGCGTGGTATTTTTATTTTACAGAGTTCTCGTAGCAGCTATTTAAGTGCTTAACAAGTTATCCAACAGCACATGATGCAGAAGGGTGCACATCACTGACGGTGTTTCGGGCATCTCGATTTAGCATTAGTCACAATTGGAACGGTATGTGTAAATCTTAATCTGGACATGAAAGAGTTGGATGATGGAGCCACTAAATAATAACCATTACAGAAGAAGAGTAAATCAAATATTTAAGTAATTAATAAAACCTGCCATAGATTCTGTCAGAACAAGATGGTGGGCGATATATATTCACATTCAATATTTTCTGGTTTCCAGAAGTGAGAAAACAGCCAGGACTAAAACTCATTCATGATAGGAAAGGTAGGGGAAGTTAGACAAGACATGAATGTTGATGTATCGTTAGGTTGCAGTCATGTATCAATATATATATATATATATATATATATATATATATATCGATTATTTGCTTTGCCTAACGTTGCGCAACTTTTGAAACCAATCAAGCATAATATTTGTTTTATGAGTCTGAGAAAAATTATTCCAGATTTCCTAATTTCTTAAAGGTTTTGCCAATCTTAAACATTTACTAATTGATTTATAGATTTGCATAGCACCTTTTTAAAAAACTACTCAGAGGCTCTTTTTTACTTGTTGACGTTTAACCTGGAAGATACCTGTCGCGTTTATGCAGATTTTTAATCAGCCAATCTGGGACCAGGACTTCGAAAAAACAAATTATGCATCATTGTCTAAGTTTATGCATGGTTAATAAAACGAACCGAGAAAAGAACCAATGACAGTGAATACAAATCGGAAAGTATCATCGCCATTAGCATGTATATTGTAGCCAGTACAATATTTTGCTTTCACACCTCTCTGAAGCTCCCGAAACATAAATTCGGTACGCTACATGTACGTTGTGAGGTTAAAAATCATACACTGATTCGAGAAGTTTGAAGCGTGTCTAAGATCTTTCCGTACATCTGCGTATTCTCGTTTAATCTCACAAAATTAAAAATGTTCTTACTGGTATTTGTGTTGAATCGTATTCCCTGACTCTCTTGTGTTTCAGTCTGAGGCATAAGACTCGAAGTCAAATACGCAAATCCTGTCTACATTACATATATTGATTACGCTCCTGCAGCATAACCTCAGCAGCCAAGCCGATACAAGCTGGCACACAGCTGAGAAATACAGGGACAATTTTGGTCTGCTATATTTAGTTTTCAGACTCGCCCATTTCTGTTTACATAATAATTTCTTTCGCTATTGTTTATGCTAATCATCTCCTTCGACTTTGCTAAAATATGTAAGCCTGATTTCTGTCGGATTTCGACTTATCCAGCGTTTCGGCCATATGTTCCGTTATATAGTGCTTCTTCTTCTTCTTTTCTCCTCCGTCAGGTATACGCCGACGATGAGGCTTCGACAAGATGTCTCCAAGTCTCTCTGTCTCTGATCTTATCCATAGCGTCTCTCACATCCATTCCTTGTGCTTTCAGATCCTCCCTTACATTGTCCATCCATGTCTTTGTCTGTCTTCCTCTGCTTCGCCTTCCCTCCACATGTCCGTAGAGCGCCATAGATGGTAGTCTGGTGTTGTCCATTCTTGTCACATGACCAAACCATGTGAGTCTTCTTTTCCTGATCTTGTCTATCACTGTTTCTTTTTGATCCAACTCTTTTCTGATCACTTCGTTGCGGATTTTATCCCATCTAGTTCTGCCCCTTATTCTTCGCAGCCAGCTCATTTCTGCTACGAGCAACCTCCTTTCGTCTTCTTTGCGCAGGCACCAGCACTCGGCACCGTACAGCAGGACTGGGATGACAAATATATAGTGCAAATATATAGTGCAAGTAACAATATTTCTCATCCTGTGGTTTTGGTTATGGATATCATAATCATTATCATCATCAATCTCATCATCATCATCATCACTACAAATCTCATCATCACCAATCTCATCATCATCGTCATCATCATCATCATCATCATCACCACCTCCACCACCACCACCACCACCATCATCATCATAATCATCATCATCGTAATCATCATCATTATCACCACCACCACCACCATCATCATCATCACCTTCACCATCACCATCATCATCATGAAGAACAATGTAAACATTTTGTCGTTGATAAGTATCTTTTATTTGTCAGTAAATCAAATAGCCAATGTAACGTTGTTTCATCGCTTTTCACACTTTATTTGATTGTTAATTTTTGCATATTATGCAGGTATTTCCTTAGTCAGTGGTGCGAAGCATTCGTGCATCAAGGACTTGCTCATAATCTTGAGACAGTAATCGTCTTAGGAGAATCTTGAACCTGTAAAATCCGCTTTACAAGACGCCACAGGATTAGAATTGCTGTTTCTAGTCAAGGAGCTAGCTCATGTTTCGTGTGCACTTCAATGTACCGTTAGTTGTTATTATTATGTAGTCAAAATGTGTCAAAAAATTGGTCACATGACTTCGCTTATTGATCGCTTAGATTCAAGATGGCGGAAGAGGACTTTTTTAATCGCTTGTTTCTCAGCCATTTCTTATCTGATTTCAACTGCGGGGAGATGCCACTCCACCTTCGACGCAAGCAGCTGATGATGGAGTAAATCGTGAAGATAAACACCATTCGGGACCACTCGACACAAACCACCATCAACGGTCGGAAGCTGAAAAGCAGCCAAAGACGACTTGGAATCAATTCGAGTCAAGGCGAGAGAGATCAACAAGGAAATTGCCACACCAAGAATTAAACTACTCGTCTGCACCACAAGACTACCGTGGCAACTACGTCCACCCGTTAAAGACACCACACTCAAGAAGATCCGAGACTTGGACGACCTCCTCACACGTGAGTTACAATGAAAGCCCTGGCCAGCGTCACATCAACGCCTACGAATAGAAGGACTGTCAACACGGATAGGTCAAGGAACACGGCAGGTAACGAATCGCGCTCATTCTACGTGCCCTCTTGTGGCCATCATGAAAGCCGACTCTGTGAGATGGAAAACACCGAATGCATACATCGGCCGTACTTGAGTGCTTTACTGACACTCCCTATTTCTTCTTGGGATGTTGATCAATCCGGCAAGACATCAGCCAGAAATACGTGTTTCCGTGTGTAGAACTCTGTGTGTGTGTGTGTGTGTGCGTGTGTGCGTGCGTGCGTGCGTGTGTGTGTGTGTGTGTGTGTGTGTGAATTTAGGAAGTATTCACCAATGGTATGACGCAAAAACTCGGTCAACCGAAGAACTCGCATCCAGGATTAACAGTTGCCGCGCAACAGTGACACTGAGTCGATTACTTGAAGCAGCAGATTGCGCCCAACGGCCGATCACTCCAAGGCTAACAGTGGATGTTAATGCATCCAAAACAAATAGGGTAACAGTTCAATTGGGACACAGTGTATAAGCAACAGAACTGGTTAATCGATAGAACACAATGTTTACTCTTCGCCGTCTAAGACCAAAAGCCTTGCTTACAAGTATGGATATTTGTGTCGGTAACACTCATATTACGCGTTCTAAGAATCTCGAAAAGCAAACACTATCTAAAACAGAATGCGTTAAAGGAAAATAAGATATTCAGCGTCTGAACTATTGAACCAACTTCTAACTGAATTATTCATATTCTCAGTTCCTCCAGTAATAGCCACCCTCAACCACCGCTCATCTACTTATCACCTTACAGGCTGTTCACTCGAAATTGAAGTCTCACCTCTTCAACGATTTTTACTCTAATCCTCTGCCTTCCAAACTTTCTCGTCCTCAACAATACCCGTCTTAACGACAGCTCTGGTCTCTCTGGCCAACGGGCTAGGACCTCCACTAGACAACTCCACTGAAACGACGCAACGCTCGTAAATAAGCTGGTGCCTTGCGCTTAGCTTCAGAGTAGCGCTTTAGAATTTTGGAGTTTACGATTACCATTACGAAGAGCAGATGAACTGACGTAATTCAGGTGGCATTTGGCTCCATACTACTGGTTATTTGCAAAATTTTATGGATGAGGTTAGAGAAGGGACACAGAAGTGTGAGACATGAGGAGGGGCTAAGCGGCGTAGCTATATTGTAATTAACTGACGAAGAAAGGCCGGTTGATGTGATTGGGAATTGTTTCTCAAGGGTAAATGAATTACATAAAGTTTAAAATGTAACATTCCATTATTCTGTTACAAGAATAGGAAATACGATTGCAGTTCTCTACCGTAATTGTAGTCTAAATTGGATAGCGGCAAAGGATAGCAGTTGCATGCTTGGTGTTTGACTGACATCTAGCGACAGCTGCAAGGTAATATCAGTCGGACTTACTCTGGACTAATCTATGGAAACCCCCTCTGATTTGACGCAGTGCTCGTGAACAGGCTGGTGCCCTGGGCTTGGCCTTCGAGTGAGTGGCGCTTAAGAAGCTTGGAGATTACGATTACAATTACCTTTCGTAGCTGCATTTGCAAGTCCTACAGAAAACTAACCGAAACCAACAACGGAACAATAATTACAGAGATGATTGGCCAATTTGAAGAAACATGCGTCGTCCTGGGTAGAGTTTTAGTGCAGGTGATTCCGATAGTTTCTTCAGTTTTTCCATTTCATTTTCAAAATCGAACTCCAAAACTGGAATTTCTCGTTATGATAAAGCATTCAATTTAGGTGTTAATAGATTATAAAACTGTTGTTATGTGTAGGCCTGTATGAAACCTGTGTAGCACTTTTTACGAACTTCACGAAGATATTTAAGTACGGAATTAGCAGTGCGGCTAAATCCTCTTGGTGGCCAAAGACGCTCCAATCGAAGTGTGCGTTGATGTGTAGCAGGAGAAAATTATATAGGCAGATGTCTGGCGAGATTTCAGTGCTCTGTTACGTAGCTATCCAGACTCCTAGGCCTACTTAGTCGCCCATCTTCGAGGCTCTGTTGCGTGGATAACCACGTCTATGCTTAGCCGCAGAACGCCCGAACGAAACGCTCAGACGAGGTTGAGGCCATAATAATGTTTCTTTGCTATTATACTCGTACGTAGAAGCAAATAGCAGAAGGCTTCACGATTCTCTGATTAAAGAATTGCCTGGAGATCTCTTCGATTGGATTACAAAGTAGATCTTTTTGTCTGTACTTGGTGTCGTTTGAGTTCTGCGAATGTGTTTCTGACGAGTGCTCTGAATCGAACGAGATGCGTTGGATTAACTGTTATTTTAGTCCTGGACTTATCAAATAATCTTCGGTCTGGAGTACGTGTTTTCCGTGCTGCACATGTATGCTCCGGATCCGACATAGTTGCAGTTGCCCCGGAATGGTTTAAATGAGGTTTAAAAAAGATCTTCCTACTTAAGAAAATAATTGTGATTAGCTGTTCACGTCTCGTTTAATCTCGTAAATAGAAAATGTTCTTACTGGTGTTTGCGTTGAATTGTATTCCCGGAATCTCTTGGTTTTCAGTCCAAGGCTAAAGACTTATCAAATACGAAGATCTCGTCTGCATTATATAAATGCGTGTGACCATAATTACGTCTCTGCAGCAAAACCTGAGCAGCCAAGCCGACGTAGGCTGGAAAACACAGCTGGGAAATCCTTTTCAACTTTTGGTGTCTGTATTTAGTTTTCAGAGTTGCCCAGTTCTGTTTACATAATTATAATATTAATCTCCGGCTATTGTTTATGCAAATCATCTCCTTCGACCGTGCTAACCCACGTGAGCATATCTGTCGGATATTGACCTATCCAAAGCTTCGGCCATAATTGCGTTCTGTTATATGGTGCAAGTAAACATATTTCTCATTTTGTGGTTTTGGCCTGGTTATCATCATCATCATCATCATCATCATCATCATCATCATCATCATCATCATCATCATCATCATCATCATCATCATCATCATCATCATCATCATCATCATCATCATCATCATCATCATCATCATCGTCATCATCATCATCATCATCATCATCATCACCTTCACCATTATCACCATCATCATCACCACCACCATCATCATCATCATCATCATCATCATCATCATCACAATCATTATCGTGATGTTTTGCAATTACGTTTCGAAAAAGAGTAGTCGTTACAAGAGTCGTTATTGAGAGATAGGCCTAGTATTAAAATTGTCATCATCATCATCATCATCATCATCATCATCATCATCATCATCATCATCATCATCATCATCATCATCATTATCATTGTTATTATTATTATTATCATCATTATTATTATTATTATTTTTTATGCCCCGAGGTATACAGGATACAGGAACTTCAACATTATTTACAAAGTAGATTTGTCTGGAATGGGCCCTATTCGTCCAGGTTACAGTTGTTGAAGGCGCCCCTAAAGGCCACCGCGTTGAAACGTTGCATCGTGAGCGCAAGGCGTTGAAACAAGAAAGACGTTTCGCGAACGTCCCCAGTAACAGTTTTGAGTTTCTGCCCCAGAGCAGAAAGAAAGGCGTACATGTCGGAGATGATTTTGTCGGTCAGAGGTTTCTCCCAAGTGGATTGTCTGTGCATAAGGCTGCTATCCGGGAGCTGCATTGAGTTGGTCTTCAGCCAGCGGGACAGCATCGCCTCATACTGTGGGTCGGTAGGGAATGTGTCACCTAGCATGATGGACTGGAGCGGAAGGGTACCTGCGGCTGAAGCCAAAAAGGCGGGAAGTGCCAGCGAGGTTACCGATCTAATTCCCAGTCCACCAGCCTTGATGGGAAGTGAGGCTTGAAGCCAGTGACCCTCTGACAGGGGCAGATTTAATACCCCAATCAGTCCCGAACGCAAAGTCGCGTCGCATAGCGTTAGGCCCGAGTGGTCTGCACAAGGGCAGCAACGTAATGTATGGAGAAGTCGCGATAACAGGATCAGGGCGTCGTGCCTTGCAATGTCCCGTAGTCTATTATTATTATTATGCATTTATTAAGCACTGATATCCAAAAATCAATATTGATGGCGCTGAACAATAATATTGTAAGTGAAACAGACCAAGTATTAACAATATTATCATTATTAATATAATTGTTATCATCATCATCATCATCATGATCATCATTATTACATGATGAAAAGCATCAATCGATGGCGCTGAGCAAATGTGAGTGAATCACTTACTCAAGGTCCTTAGACAAAAAACGTCTTGAGAAGTGAAGGAGAGTCGAACCCGTGCTTCTGCGATACAAGGCCAGCGCTCTAACAATCGAATACCGTGTCCCGTGAAACAACTGATGTCACTGACAATGCCTCGTTTCCTCCTTTCTGACACGTGGGCCCTAGGGCTGCTTCGTTGAGACTCGTCAGTTCAGGCAACTACCACCGGAGTTTAATCGAACATTGCAGTGAGCGATATCATTTCAGAGGTAACCAGATCTACTGCGAACCTCTGAAGAACGACGTCGATAACTGTGAGTAGAATCAGCCGTAGCTCGTGAAATTCAAATCCAATATGATCTAATAAACTATGGATCTCAGTTCACTGTTTCCGCGCAGGACCTTGGACTTCTACTTTCCCCACGCCCAGTAAAGGCCGACAAGCGAGACTGAGCGCATCCCATAGTGTTTCTCTATCCTTGTTTGACTTTTACTTTACTTAATTCTACAAATATTATTCTAGGGAAAGAGCAGAGGACATAAATTTCCTCCAAACATTACACTTTCGATTCTGGTTGGTTAGTTGCTGCTTAGCGACACTGTATCATAATTCATAACACAGATAATTAACGTTGCCCTCCTCTTTTCTCCCAGCTTGTGACTGGCATTGCCGGAGTACGAACCGTAGCGGTGTTTTTGTTCTTTTGCAATTAGCTCAATAAGTATCCCGGAGTAATTATCGTTTAATATTATCACATTAAATACCCCACACCCTGCCATCATTAAAGGAAGAGACAACAAGTTTTGTTGAATAAGGTTAAACATTGTGATCATTGGGAAAGCCAGACACTGAAGATAAGTTTCATTTCGAAGATCGTAAATCAAACTGACACAATTTCTGTCACCGATGTAAAACGTGTCTTTCTGAATCTCTTGAACGATGGGGTGGTCGATTTGCCCGATAAGTAGCTTAGCACAACTCCAAACAAGATACACAATCTCTATGTTTTGATTCTATTATAATTTAAAACGATAAGTGAAATTTAAAATAAAACAGTTCTAAGGACTAAACACCGAATCTACTCGAAGTTCACAGGAAGTTCACACGGGTCCATTGTACACAGACTTAACCTGCCATAACTATGATACAAATGGGTCCATGTTACAAAGACATGACTAATCACTGACACAACTTGCAACCACGCTCTTTCACTACCAAGAGTCAATATTAATGCTTTCAACGTTCTCACCATCATTTCATGTGTGGCATATACACTGACTGCTCACCATCATATATACTGGCAGCCGAATCAATGTCTTTTGCTACTGTATAATATTATCTGCTTGTGCTAGAATTCAGCGATTGTTTCTTAGATAAGTAATCGTTTGGTAAACACACGAATAGACCCTGAATCAGTGAACCTATTGTTGTGCAGTTAAGTATCGGTTGGCGACATAATATTATCCTGCCTTAAACGAGAAGTATTCGAAGGTCATAAATCAAACGGTCAGCTGTCAAATTCAGTTGGCTAACTAACCAAACCATGCAAATGGGACCTAGATAAATATAGAATGATTGCTGAGCTTGGCATAGCATTAGCTCAACGAATCGTCACAGATCGCTTTAATCAAATGATGTTTGTAACATAGGCTTGCATCGACGGAAGAAAATGTATCGGATTTTTATGTTCTGTTTAGTCGTTAGAAATGGATTTAATACTCACTAAAATTGAATCCAACGGAAACGATGGGGCTTGAAAAACATTATTTTGTTTAAACACACCAGTTGTTCTTTCAATTGACGAAATTGTTAAATAATGAGCAAACACCTCAGGTGTAAGACGCAGATCTAGAAAAAATGCCTCTTAGTATAATGTAGGCCTAAAGAAACGTCTCTAGCCTTCCTAAAAATCAAATAAAATCCAAGCATCTCAGAATTCAAAATACAACAAGTAGCCTACATTTGAAAAGTAATTGGTTTCTTTTAACACCAGAGTTCAATGGTCTTGATAAGTTGTGGTGCTTTGATCTAAAACATCTTGGTTTATACAAAACTTGTCTAATTACGTCAACAAAATTAAAAACCCTAACAGTTATAGTGTTTAAGCATTTAATTAGGCCCTATAATATATTAAATGACCATGCAAAATAAAACTCTTTGGGGTATATCTTTCGGAACGAAAATAAAAAAAATATTTTGCACGATAACTAACTATACCAAAAGGCAACTATTCATTACTATTACGATCATTTTCTAGAATTTTTATTTTTTTCACTCCAACCTAATGCATAATCTGCCATAACCTTAAGGTTAAGGTTCTCACTTTAGTCCTTCGGTCCTGTACAGGCTTAGCACCCAAGTACCTCTGTGACATTGTTCGTCTGCCACTTTCAGCTACTTCCCTCCGTCCATTGCGATCGCTTAATCGCCATGATCTTCTTGTACCACGAGCCAAGACCACTATGGCCAAAACTCGAGCCTTTTCTTGCATTGGTCCTGCTCTATGGAATCAACCCCTCCAGTGACACGTGCCTCTTTATTAGCTGGTGGCCCAAGTGCCTCGTTTCGCTGTCTTAAAACCACTTTCTATTCACTGGGTCTTTCGCACTGGGAGCGCCTCTGATTAGCGAATACTGTGAGAGGCGCTTTATAAATGTTTAGATACAATAATGCACATAGATGTATATACAATACAATACAATAACCTGTACATCCGTGAAAGAAAATTCAGTTGTAATTTTTTGTGTTATATGCTTACATGTAAATTAATGTGATGAACTATGTAGGCCTACACCCAAGTACGGTTAGCAGTTAGTTTTTAATAGAGGATTTACTTAGTTACTTTGTTCTGTTCCATCGTAGGAAATGGATTTCCCAGACTAGCCAAAACCGATGCCGAAAGATGATCTCATAATTTTCATAAAGCATGGTCTTCGAAGTGGACTTGTCTGTTTCAAATCTAATAAATATTGAAGTAGGAACGTAAAACGCTAGAAAAAGAAACTCAATCCATGTTTTATGACATAGGCCTACAATTAAACTTTACGTAGCCCTAATGAATAATTCAATTTCTGTAGAATAGTGTAGTATTATATTGAAACTCTGGTCGCACTGTATTCCTCACAGCTAATAACAGTTACTGATTTTAGTTATGTTAATCGTAAAATGCTTAGGGCCTACTACAGGGATGGCGAACCTATGGCACGCGTGCCCAAAGTGGCACGCGTTGAAATTTTTTGGGCACGTGGAATTCAGAGCCTCCCCAAAATTCAAAACTTAGATTTACAAAATCTCTGTAGGAATCCTCATTTTCTTTGTTGAAGGACTTTATTTTAACACCATTCAAAAACAATCTTTGAAATAACGTCTTTAATTCAGTTTTGCTCTGCTTTGTCAATTAAAACCTATAATGAGAAAAATAATTATATATGGCCTACTGTGCAAAATTTCGAGGGGCACGCGACGGCATTTTTTTTAATGATTTAACAGCATTTTGGCACGCACCTTAAAAAAGGTTCGCCACCCCTGGCCTACTATCTCGTGTCTTGTGTCGCACTGTATCAGTTAAGTCTGATTATTGTTGATTTGCTATCTTCACAAAAGTAATGAAATATTTTCTGCAACAGTATTACAATCAGTCATAATATGTGACAAAAATGCATGTTCAGTCTGCGGTTGGTAAGTAAGTAAGTAAGTAGCCTTTATTTGCATATGACAAGCGCACATGCATTACATGTATACAATGATTACATACATTTTAAAACAAAACTATAACATGAAAACAAAACTATAACATGAGCATTGAGCAGCTTATAAGGTCACACAAGCCTATATGTTTGGGCACGGTAGCCTACAGGTTAGAGCGCTCAGCCTGTAGCTCGTCTGCCGTGTAGACTGTAGAGACCTTGATAGAGTCCTTGACCTACTCAAAGCCATCGATTCTCTGTCGTACACACAAGAGTGTATGACAGAGGATCGATAGAAGATGCGCATGTCAAATACAGTTCTATTCTATATTGAAATACTGTATTGCATTGCATATATTTGCATATAATGCACATAGATGTATATACACATAAACAATAGGCTAAATACGTCTAGTCCTCGTTATCTTTTCATCATCTCTCCACCCTATCGGCGCAACTTAGCCTGGAGACTCTGAGCAACCGCCACCGTCCTGTCAATTTTCGACGGGAATCCGTTGGTTAGTTCGACGTGTGTGCGTTGGCTCACCATTGGCGACTCTCTCATCTTACTGTGCATTGTTTGCTAACTGATTTAATGTCCATGTGACACTTAAGATGATATCGGATAGCGAAGAAAGCGTCTCTGGTTTGTTTTTTTCTTTTTCCGAGCGGTGCTATATAAATGTCCAATTACGTTAGTTTTACATTCTTACAGATTGTCTTCAAAGCATACTGAACGGTCACCTGCTTAAGCTTTGCAATCATTGTTCACATACAAGCAGATGTTTTTATAGGTCTTCGTTGCAGCGTCTTGCTTGACGGTTGATGTTGTGGGGCAATTTCTGGCTGTGGACGAAGATCGCGTCTGTCTGAAGCAGTTGAACGACTATTCCGCAGCTTGGAAGACTCGCATCGTTCAGTTGAAAGTCAACTTCATACACAAGAAAAACTATAAAAAAACACAAGGCCAACAGCTGGAAATAGATCGCCTAACTCAGTCTACCTTGCGCACGCTATCTCAACGAGATCACCACGAGATATTACTCCACAGCAGCGGTTCTCAACCTGTAGGTCGCGAATCCCACGCAGGACGCCTTACGATTTCGTCGCCTGAGAATTATTATAATGCTCTATCTTATATTTTGACGAAACCGAGCAAAACGACGTCAAAGTTTGGTCACTATTATAGGCCAAGAATTCTTAACTGGGATGTTTTGCAGGATGATACTATCATTTTTATATACCCGCTAATGACCTGTTTTGAAAAAGAAAATGTTATTTCGACGAAGAAAAGTATAAAATATAGAAAACAACAAAAAATTATGCAAAAATGCATGTTACAGCAAAATAATTCCAACGGACAAAGTCAACGTAATTGTAATAATGCTCTAACTTAAAGATAAGGCAGTTTCCTAATCGCGTCCTGGGTATTATATTGCTCTATCATACATTTTGGTCCCGAGTATGTACATGTATGATAGAGCATTTTACCAGTAATTACTATTCAGTGCAATTTTGCTGTAACATTACGAAAGCAGGTCTGTGATTGGATGCTAATCATAGAGCAATATAATACCAATTATGTTTAGAAAATTTACAGCTTCGTAAGATAGAGCATTTAAATATTGCCTTATATCTTCGAAACGGCTGCTTAAACCTGCTTGCCTTTTTGTCTAATGATAGAGCAAACGTTGCACTGAAGAAATTGATACCAAACTCATTTTTTCAAAAAATCATGATAGAGCATTATAATTCTCAAGCGACGATATTTTGTCAAAGGACGGCTGGAATTTTCAGACATTTGGATTGCGAAACTGCATCGTTTTTATAGTTATGATTGTAATACTATTGTTGGCCTTCTAAATCGTCGTTTTGTTCTTAAATCTGAAGTGATGTTTAATCTTGAAATTTAACAGATATTATTTAAATTGTAACTTTGTCATCGTACACAGCACAATAAATATTAAGCGTGAAGTAAACATTTCATTTACTAAATTTTACTTTAAACATTTTCAAAACTATTACAACAAAATTACAAATTCTTGAGTTGGTTAATGAGTTATTCATTCATTCATTCATTCATTCGAAGGTTTATATAGCGCCCCTTGAAGGGAACTACTCAGTGGCGCTCCCGACACCAGGACGCTCAAATAGCACAGACTTATGATTAGTAAGAAAGAGGCCAGGATGGACCCCAGGACACAAGCGGAGCTCTAAAGGAAGTCTGTTCCAGAGCACCGGACCCACTACTGAAAAAGCTCGACTTTGCATAGTCGTGGAAAGAGCGAAGGGAACTAACAAAACCCCTTTTCCCGCAGAGCGGAGGGAACGTCGGCCTTGGGCACCTGAAACGGCGCAGCAAAGCTCTCGTAGGTAAGCAGGGGCAGGGCACTAACAACCAGGGCTGTAGTCGAGAGTATACTCGGGTATGCAGCGTGTACTCGCCTCAAGAGACTCGCCTCTACGTATACTCACCTCACAAAATATTTGTACTCACCTGTAATTTGTTTCGGAAAACTAACCGGTAGCGTGTACTCACCTCTAACTTTACCACTACAGCCCTGATGACAACATCGACATACTAATGCAGCGATCCTATATTCCATGTGTAAGCGGATAGGATGCCAGTGAAGGACCTTCTACGAAAAAATCTAAACACGCACTTAGTCGGTGTTAACACGCCGAGGCGCCACCTATCCCATTATAATGCACAGGGTGGGCCAGCATAAATGAACGGACTTTGCATGTATATAACCCCGCCAATATTTGTAAGTTATTTATACTTAATGCTTTAAATTAAATATATTTCACTCTAGTATTAAGATTCAAACACATTTGTTATTGCAGCTTTAGCCTACATATGTAGATAGTGACATAATAAATATCGTCGTTTTTGCAATAACGAGATAATAAAAAAATTTATGACAATTTTAACAGTAACTGGACAAAAAAAATGAAACCATATAGCCAGATATTTGTACTGCAAAGCAAAATGCCTGTTTCGCGCTGAATTTCCCTGGGAGATTTGCTTGTACCCGGGTCATCGTCTTGACTGCAGATTAACTCGAACACACGAGCAAACTTAGCGGGTATGCGCGCCGCGTGTACCGATTCGCCTGTTTCATCAATTTTCCAAGGTAAGGTCAAGGTTGAACACTATAGAAATGTCACCGACGTTAAATCTGATTGCAGCTTCGGATTCGAACCCTGGTTCACAGGCAATGAGGGCTGTTACTTACGCTCAGCGACAGCGCCTTATTCTCTCGGAATTGCTCATCCTGGTTCCATTAGAAGAAGCGAGCGACTAGGCGCTAAAGCTCGACTAGACTACAGTGAGTTAAGCTCACGAACGTATATGTGTAATTCCCCTATTGCTAAACGTATCCTATGTTCTTTTAGTCATCTTTGCGGTAGAATTTTATTTAATCTTATCCAAACGAAATGAGAAAAGGTGGCCAACTGACTGATGAACGCATGGAAACCCAGAGAAAATTCATTATTGCTATATTTAGGCTATTTATTTAATGCCAATGTGCTATTACAGCAAGTACAATTTGTAGCCTATCGCAAATTGTTTCCTAAACATTGGGTATTCCGAAATCATATCTTGATAACATTTATGCCAAATGTTAGTTACAATGCAGACTCAGGTGTTCGTATTGTGACTACAATATACACTAGATCTCCCAAACACCTAAACAATCGTAGAGTGTGTAGGCCTAATGAATCATGGAAACTGGAATCGTAGCTTCAAATTAATGAGGTGGTTAGACTGATTTTGGGTTAATCAGATAAACTTAAACTTATAAGCTAAATTTATATGTTAGCGCTCCTGGTAACACCGTCTGAACTGTTATAGACGTAAACACCTTTAAATCAACACGGCTCTAACTTTCTAATATGTGTGCAAAACATTTGTCAACACTTCCTGGCGCTAAGGACTGACTCAATAATCCTACACACTGGTCG
The DNA here is from genome assembly GCA_963556255.1 of Allolobophora icterica. NCBI lineage: Eukaryota > Metazoa > Annelida > Clitellata > Crassiclitellata > Lumbricidae > Allolobophora > Allolobophora icterica. Next base: position 3,591,071 of record OY744610.1, on the reverse strand, counting down.
TCTCACAGGAGGATGGAACTCGCATAGTACCCGTTTCAAGGCGATTGATCAACGTCTTAACCATAGAGTTAGAATACATCACAGAAATCAAACAGGCCGGCGGTTAAATAAATAAAAGGAAAGTCATCACGATGTGAAATTAGTTTGAACGGACGGACGGTGTGTAAGATTGTGTAAGTAAGTAAGTAATTAGTTTATTCGGCACCAAATAAAACAAATCACAATAATAACACTTATACTAATACAGTGGCAGCATGCCGGAGAAGTCTCGTAGGACTCTTCTCGCAAGTTGCTCAAATAATACAAATCAAATCATATCCTCATTGTAACATAAAACACCCGACAAGTACATGCAACACTTACTCAACTATCACATTACACAAGTATTATACTATTACTCAGTGCTTTTTCTGGAAAAAAGTTCCGGAACGGAAAAATAGGCTCCGGAACGGAATAATTATGGGCAGGCTAAAATCCCGAGAAAAAGGGGATTGCGGGTTAGGAGGGGTCACAATAAACACTGAAAACAGTTCAAAACACTGAAATTAAATTAGAATAACTAAAAGGTTGTTTTTATTCTTAAAATAAATAAATTATTTTTCAGTTCCGGCTGAAAAAAAACACTGCTATTACTTGTTAAAATCGTAACACTCACCAAACCTGTAAGTAAATCCGCCAAGCAAAATACGGCAGCAGATGAACAATAACTTAGTTATGCAACACATTGGCAACTTCTATATGAATAAAGACTTCAAAACTTAACTAAGCAAACCTCACTGGTTTCGTCTGGTTAATTCGCCTTGACTCTGTTTACTATGTGTGGCAAATTCTTCAGCCGTAATAATCTAACTGTTGTTTGTTAATTTCACTATAGTTCCAACATTTGTATATAATATTTGTATATATATATATATATATATATATATATATATATATATATATATATATATATATATATATATATATATATATATATATATATATATATATATATATATATATATATATATATTAGTTATTTGTTTTGCAAAAACCTTCGCAACTTAATAAAGCATTCCAACATAAATTTCTTTTATGCGTTTCAGACAAAAATAATCTAGATTTCCTAGTTTCTTAAAGGTTTTCGAAAATCTTAGACAGCTTTCTACTTGATGACATTTAGACTGGAAGATGTCTAAAGCGTTTACCAAGAATTTAAATCAGCCAATCTGGGAGCAGAACTTATGGAAACAAATTAAGCATAATTTTCCAAGCGTATGTGAAAAAAACAGCAGAAAACAACAAACGCCAATAAAAGCCATTCTGCAAGAGTCATCGCAATTTTTCTTTCACATTTCTCTCAAGCTGTAGAAGTTTTTGTTGAAGAAAACAGAGTATCATTTGCTCAAAAGGAAGACTAGGTTTGAGAGTCTTAAATTCGAACAATGCGTCTGAGAGTGACTTACAGCAATCAATCAGACATCTCACTTTTAAATATCTTGCCAGGAAATGTCTTCCAAGAAAATAATGGCATTTCACAATATAATCCTCTCTAGGAACTCTGTAAAGAAAAACGTTGCCAGAATGAATCTCTCGGACAAAAAACTGGTTGATCGCCCATTTAGAAGTTTCTTCAATTTTCGGCAAACCTTCATTTAGAGGCGTTAAATAATAGAAGAGTGTGTGAAATCCAAGCAAACATCGGACTTCACCGTCGAAAAAAGAGTCAAGCGGTGGCAACACCATTACATTGACAAATGCAAGTTCCTTCAAGTCCCTCTGTAGATCTGGCTCGTCGAGAATTCGTTCACACAAAAGCAAGGCTTCTGGAAATCTACGACACTTGTACAGGTACGCAGCACGGTAACAGACAGCTGTATTACAGTGAATGTCAAAGTCTTTGGAGATCGAATTGTAAAATGATGTCATATTGCTTAAGGAATAGTCCATCAGCAACTGAATAATATCTTCGTCTCCTTTTCTGAAACCGCTTTCATTGGACGCTTCAAATCTATTCATTGGATCGATTCTTTGATAAACGCGCAAAACACTAGTTTTTTTGCTTGAAATCCTTTTGTGTGATAATCTGGATAACTTCCGATTTGTAATACTCACTAAAATTGAATCCAGCGGAAACGATGGGGCTTCAAAAACATTAATTTGTTTAAAAACACCAGTTGTTCTTCCAATTGACGAAATTATTAAATAATGAGCAAACAACTCAGGTGTAAGACGCAGATCTAGAAAAAACTGCCTCCTAGTATAATGCAAAGAAGCGTCTCTAGTCTTCCTGAAAATCAAATAAAATCCAATTATCTTAGAAATATTTTCAATATACAACAAACAACCTGCATTTAATGTTTCTGTATCCTCTTTCTCAGGCTTTTCATACATGATTACTCTCAAGCAAAGGTCTATAACAATTTGATATTCTGAATCGGAAAAATGAAGTGCCGCCATGTAGACCAAAGTCGCCTTAGCGGTTGTGTTTGTTATAGAATCCTCACATTCCAAAGCTTTCCTGAGAAGTCTCTTTGATATTTCAGTCAGAACTTGAATTTCTAGATAATCATTTGATCCAGTCAGATTTTCCATCAGGTTCTGAGCTTTTATGAAAAGTAATTGGTTTCTATTAACACCAGGGTTAAATGGTCTAGATAAGTCGTGGTGCTTTGATCTAAAACATCTTGGTTTATACAAAACTTGTGTGATTCTATCAACAAAGCATTCGCTGTCAAAGTGCATTTCTTTAGAGTCTAATAAATGGACAGCGTGCAATATACGCAGCATTGAACCATAAAGCAAATAACATGATTCAGTCTGTGCAAATGGCAGATTTTCGATTTCATTCTCATATTCCCAACAAAATCTGAAAATGTATTTCCAACCCTCCAAATGTGTTAAATATGTAAATTTGTTTACTTTCTTGATTGTGGCATGTGCATCTGCAACATCAGTCCAGAACCTTGTCGAAACATAGAAGTCGATAGCTTTTGATTTATATGCCTCCATGGCTTCGCAGGCGTACAACGTATGCTCACGCACACAGCTTGAGACATCAAGATTCCAATTTGCATCAGATACATAAAGAAAACATAACTGCAAATAATGCTCCCTAAACCAATGGCTAAGAATGTCGGAATTGTTATAATAAATCAAACTTTTAGCAGTTTTATCAACGATTTTCTGGTTAAAGTGTTCATGAAACAAATTTGCCATAGGAACAAAATAGTTAGGACATCTTGTCTCTTTTAGCCATTTTGAAAGTGTTTCAAATAAATCGCAGCATATTTTAATTACAGACATGGAATTCCACCATTCTGGTGACATCTCTTCACAAGACCACAACATAAGTGTTTTAAAATGGTATGTACAGAGAACTTCGTCTTCCTTTGGACATTCTTTCTTGATAAGTTCTCTTTTGGCAAAGAATCTGAGCATATGATAGACAATCTGCTGAACTTTAGTCCAGCTCTGAAGTAAAATGACTTCCGCAACTGAAAATGACAGCCTGAACTGGTGTACGTCATTTCTGCATGAAGGATGTTTTGCAGGTACAACATGACAGCCATTCTGTACTACCTCGTGGATGATGGCAGTCGTCGGCCATCCGTTCTTTCTTTGTCGGAAAGGCCAATCTTTTGCTTGTTTTGGCCACTGTGGGCACCAATTGGATAGAACAGCATCAATTGAAAATGCCTTTACGTGATTCCTTCTGATCGCCGGACCAACTTTGGACCAATTTTCATCATTTGCGTCTCCTCCATACATTTCGATTGTTTTTATGATTCTTTGAACGTTAGTCAATATGAATTCAAAGGTCTTGCGTTCCCAGTCATATCTCATATGTCCTACAAGGCGAAGACGTACAAAAGCTGGATAATCAGGGTATTGTTCGATCAAGAGACATTTTATTGGATCAGCAACATAACGGACATCATATGGCAACACTGGCTTCTCGTCTGTTAAGATCAGTGTATGTGTTTTCATGAATAACAAATCAATGTCGCCGATGCATGAATGTAACGGTTTTATAAAAAACTCAGCACAGCTGCCACATACAATTGCATTCTCATCCAAATAGATGGAACCTTGCAAATGTATTGACTTGAAAATGTTTGTGTTGGACTTCGGCAGCATCCGACATGTACGGACAATGAATTCTGACACGCTGTCGTCCATTGCTGCAACCAGAGAAGAACAACCAAAATAGGAGCATCATGATTATCGCTATTTGTGATCGTCGTCATCACGATCACTTTTACTAGGATTATTTCTGTATTCATTGGGCACCGCAAGCTAATTTCAGATAATCAACTGACGGCAATGCGTAGCTTCCCTTACACAGTAACCGTCTCCGAGGAAGCTCAAACGAACTCAATTCAGTCAGCCAACGTACCACATAACGCTCGTACTTACACATGTGTAATGTGTACGATGGCATAATCGTAAACTCTAAATGTCTAAAGCGCCACTCGAAGGCCAAGCGCAGGGCACCAGCCTATTCACGAGCGCTACGTCAAATTAGATGGCGTTTTCCGGAGAGTAGTCCAAAGGAGGTCCGAGTCCAGTTTCCAGGGGTCCAGTTCAAGGGAAGCAGATCGGTTCTAGGGCAATTCGTCGCCGGATAATTCGGCGCGGGCTTTCGGCGCCGGACAATTCGGCGCGGCAAGTCGCAAGTAAACGGTCGCTGATCTCAGAGAGAAATAAATGCAATACACGAATGTCTATTAAGTTATATTTAGCACCATATGATGTATTTGAGTTGTTTCCTTACAGTTTAGTAAACGAAATTTGATTGCTTAATTGATTGATTGATCTTCTTTGATCTTCACAAACCCGTTGCCTTCACAGTTTTAAATAAGCTTAGAATACAAGTCGCACCAAACAATCGATCTATGATCTTCAGAATCATGTGAACTTAAAAACTAAATTCGGTTGCTTGGTCACTTCAAAGCCCTCAGGCGCTCCAAAGCCGAGTCTCCTTAGGCCAACTAAACTAAAGTATACATAATATAATCAGAAAAACAAACATAAAATTTTCTTATTTACATGACTCTCAGTCTCTTTGAACATAAAACAAACACACCTTCGATTAGTATATAAGACCCCGCTTGTCAAAATAGGACTCATAAGTGTCGCTCACGGAAATGGCTGTAGAATTTGTGGAGTCCGAGAAAGGTAAAAGAATGCTAACCTACCAGGGTTACATTTATCACTTGGAGAAGAAAAGGGAACAGAAGGAGATCTGGCGTTGCTATGTTCGTTCTTGAAAAGCAAATGGGGAGATACTGAAGCCGCCATCTCAACATTCACACGAACCGTCTAGCGGGCAACTGGAGAAGGCTCGAGTCAGATCAAGCATCAAGAGACGTGCTGAAGAATCTGAAGAACCCGCCAGAGCGATTGTACAGTCTGTTATGGGAATTTTGAATCCGTTAGCTCAAGCCACTGTTCCTAAAGTGGAAACCGTCAAACGTACCATTAGAAGATATCGCCAGCCACCTACTCCGGTCGACGGCATTCTTCCACCTGAACTTCGGAATACGTTAAACGGTCAACCGTTCTTGCGAAATGACGACGATTTTCTCATGTTTGCAGCCGAAGAAGATCTCAACTTCCTTGCGAGATGTTGAGTCTGGTTTGCAGACGGCACCTTTAATGTCAGTCCATCCGCATACAGTCAGTTATACACCATTCATGGGACACGTAATGGCTTCAACATTCCTTGCGTTTTCGCTTTACTTCGTAATGAGACAGAAGCTACATACACGGCTTTGTTGAAGAAAATGGCGGAGAGGAAAAGGGAACGGTTGCGCAGTACTAAGCCTCGTACTAAGCCAACATTACAACCAGTTACTGTCATAAAGAATTTTGAAAAGGGTGCGATGAATTCGTTCATCAGTGTATACAATACTCGGATTCAGGGTTCCCATTTCCACTTTGGGCAGTGTATTTGGCGAAAGGTCCAACAGTTGGGATATGCTGTGAAATACAGCAACGAACCCGACTATGCTATGCACATCCGGATGCTAGTAGCACTCGCTTACGTACCAAACAACGACAAAGTTGCTGCTTATGAAGAATTGATAAACCTGGAAACATTCCCAGATGTCGATCCACTGCTCAACTACTTCGAAGATACCGGTACTTTCATTGGAAGAAGAGCGCGACGACGAAGAAATGCTGCTATTTTTCCCTCCGATTGCTACGAAGCGATATGTCAAGATCAACCTCGTACTAACAACGCGGTTGAAGGTTGGCACAGAGCTTTTTCAAGATCCATTCAAATCGCTCATCCAACTCTGCCGCGACTAGTTGCGAAACTCCAACAGGAACAGAGTTTGCACAGAATGAGCGTCGAACGTCTGATTGCAGGCGAAGATCCTCCTCTGAAGAAAAAGAAGTATAGAGATCAGGATCGTCGGTTGCGCAGTGTGGTCCTGGATTACGGAAACCACGCGCTAGATGAACGACAGACAACACTTAAGCTTATACAACTTTTGAAGCTTACATAGAGCGATTAAATGTCGTTGATAGCGTGATACATATAGTGTTGTCTTAAATTACCTATTAAGTGATCTACTTAATACTTATGCCTCATTAGTGGGGCCCCCATGGGGCTCGTACACGTATCGCATCGTATCGAAGTGTCCGTGACGAATTGTCCGGTGCCGAATTGTCCGGCGCGAATTGTCCGGCAACAAATTGCCCGGTAACCAGCAGATCAGCTGTCAAAGCGGATGTCGTTTACGGCGAGAGGAATTGGAATGCGGAGGATCAGATAAGTCACGGTAGGAGTTCTTGAAAAGTTAGACCAGTTTTGAGTGGAAAGCCCGGGGTGATAGATAGAGTTACATGAGCAGAAGGACGGAGGTCGAGTTGCAGTGATGATGGAGGAACCGAGAATCCGCAGAATTGAGGGGGATATCATTTCAGAGGTGTGATGCTGTGTTGGAGTACTGAGATGAGTAATGACGGGTGGCGAGAAAGACTGATTTACGAGGAGGAGGAGCGGGTGGACAGGGTTGCATGGATAGTGAAGAAATCACGGAGGAACTTGGGCTGGGAATATCTTAGGGAGTCGTAGACTAGGTTAGACTTTGAAGTGGATTCGCTCTGAGAATTTTAGCCAATAGAGTGATTTGAAGATGGGAGTGGTATGATGATGTTTGGGCGTTATAGTGATAGCTCTGACTAGTGAGTTTTGGATAAGCTGTAGACACTTGATTTGTGTGGATTCAAGGTTGAGGAAAAGAGAATTGCAGTAATCAAGCTTTGAATGAACAATGGATGTAGCAGTGGCTGAGGCAGTTTTTAGGTCCAGAGTGGGTCGGATGTGGCGGATGTCACGAATGTGCAGGAAGCAGGAGCGCGAGAGGTTGGAAATGTGGTTAGAGAAGGACAGGTGTGGATCAAAAGTGAAACCAAGAGAGCGGACGGGGAGTCAGAGGTAAAGGTAAGAGACGACGAGTTAATCGAAGGGTTTATGGAAGGGTCATGGATTTTCTTGATTAGTCCCGGAAGGCCTAGGATGATGAATTCAGTTTTGGAAGGGTTAAGGCAGAGGAGATTGGTTGACGTCCACTGTGAGATTAGATTAACCACGTTGAGTTATTGTGTTATGGAGGAAGATAAAGAGCTTGGGAGTAGAATTTGTTTAGTTGGGTGTCGTCTGCGTAGAGATGGTGGTCAGCAGAGAGGAGGATTTTAGCTACATGGTGGGGTATACAGGATGAAGAGTATAGTGGACCCAGGACGAAGCCTTGATGAACACCGCAGGAGAGAGGAAGGTGTTGCGAACAGTGACTGTAGGCTTTAACAGAGAAGAAACAGGAAGATAAGTAGGACTGGAGCCAGAGTAGAACAGTGCCAGACACGCCAATCCAACTTCAACAAAATTTACAAAACGTTAAATGTCATATATAATGATTTATTTAAATTAAATGTTGCTCTTAGTAAAATTTACTAGTCTATCATGTCAATCGTTTTGTTTCCTGTCCGGCTCGTTAACTGACGAACTTGGACTGAGCATCGGATGAATTGCAATGATGACAGTCAAGTCTAGCTCTGAGCCTATAGGACTCGCCGATTGTCCAGATCCTATGCCCCCACCCCCACTCCCAGTATTTTGGACATCTTTGCGCCAGTGTTCTGTAATAATAATAATAATAATAATAATAATAATAATAATAATAATAATAATAATAATAATAATAATAATAATAATAATAATAATAATAATAATAATGATAATAATAATAACAACAACAACAACAACAACAACAACAACAACAACAACAATAATAATAATAATAATAATAATAATAATAATAATAATAATAATAATAATAATAATAATAATAATAATAATAATAATAATAATAAGCACATCACAACCGACGGGAGATAAAATAACATTGACCAGACAAAAAGATTGGGACAGACCATTGATAGAACAGGACAAAGCAGAAATTTGGGCCTCACTCAATGACCCACTAGCCGGGCAAGACTAGGAGCGGTGACCTCCCCCCACGCCGGGGACTGGTTGTCTACTGTGCCGATAACAGCATGTGGGTTAGGCCTGAGCAACGAGGCCGTCAGAGTGGCGATAGGCTTACGTCTAGGACTAAACCTCAGTGCGCCACACCAGTGCCAATGTGGCGAGACAACTGATCAGGGAGGACACCACGGTCTGGTCTGCAAACAATCTGGGGGACGAGCCAGCAGACACTTAGCTATGAATGACATCATTTGGAGAGCCCTCCAGAGAGCGGACACCCCAAGCACCAAAGAACCTCCAGGGCTTTTCCATAGCGACCCACTAGCCGGGCAAGACTAGGAGCGGTGACCTCCCCCCACGCCGGGGACTGGTTGTCTACTGTGCCGATAACAGCATGTGGGTTAGGCCTGAGCAACGAGGCCGTCAGAGTGGCGATAGGCTTACGTCTAGGACTAAACCTCAGTGCGCCACACCAGTGCCAATGTGGCGAGACAACTGATCAGGGAGGACACCACGGTCTGGTCTGCAAACAATCTGGGGGACGAGCCAGCAGACACTTCGCTATGAATGACATCATTTGGAGAGCCCTCCAGAGAGCGGACACCCCAAGCACCAAAGAACCTCCAGGGCTTTTCCATAGCGATGGCAAGCGACCTGACGGTGCAACGCTGGTTCCATGGTCGCGAGGCAAATACATCGCCTGGGATGCCACCAGTGTTCATACTTGCGCTGCCTCATACATGTACATCCACCTGACGTCGACTACTCCCGGGGCAGCGGCGGAACTGGCCGCGACGCGAAAAAACATAAAGTATGCAGCTCACCCTGCTACGCATAGCTTTGTCCCTATTGCACTCGAAACTCTGGGTCCCATCAACAGATCTGGCCGTGAATTCATCACAGAGTTAGGCCGGCGACTGACAACGGTGTCAGAGGACCCAATCGAGACTATGCACTTGTTCCAGCGCCTTTCCATTTGCACTCAACGATTTAACGCCGTCGCGTTTCGAGGCACTTTTGCACAACTAGTTGGGGACGAGGACCGCTAATTCCTGAACATAACGCCTCTCTGAGGGCAGTTTCTAAGAGCCCGAGGGATCATTTCTACCTCAGGCGAAATAATAATAATAATAATAATAATAATAATAATAATAATAATAATAATAATAATAATAATAATAATAATAATAATAATAATAATAATAATAACGCTCCCGGGCGGAGAGGAACCTATCTTGACAAGTCAGAGGGCCTGGGACAGACCTTTGATAGACCTCGACAAGGCTGTACTTTGGTCCTGCAACAATGACCCACTTAACCGGGCAAGGCTGGGCGCGGTGACTTCGCCGCATGCCGGAGACTGGCTCTCGACCATTCCAGTGACCTCATGCGGGTTGGGTCTGAGCAATGAGGCCGTACGAGTGGCGATTGGCCTTCGCCTCGGATTGGACCTCTGTGCGCCGCATCAGTGCCAATGCGGAGAGACCGTCGACCCTGGAAGACACCACGGATTGGTTTGTAGACGGTCGACGCGGAGAGCGGCCCGTCACTCTGCCGTGAATGATATCATCTGGAGGGCCCTCGTGAAGGCGGATATCCCTAGCGCGAAGGAACCGCAGGGTCTGTCCCGCAGTGATGGCAAGAGACCGGATGGTGCGACTCTAGTGCCTTGGGCCAGAGGCAGGTACGTCACGTGGGATGCGACAACCATCCACACATGCGCGGCCTCTTACATCCACCTGACGTCGGTAATGCCGGGTGGGGCGGCCGAACACACGGCGGACAGGAAACGCACCAAATACGCATCGCTGCCCGCTACTCACGATTTTGTCCCGGTGGCCCTCGAATCACTGGGCCCCGTCAACCACTCTGGCCGGGAGTTTTTAATGGATCTGGGGCGCCGCATGACAGCCGCCTCCGGCAACCCCATGGAGACCAAGCACCTTTTTCAACGTTTGTCCATATGCACACAGCGATTTAACGCCGTAGTCTTCAGGGGCACGTTTGCACAACTGCCCTAGGACGAGGACCAATAACTCCTGCACGATGATAGTATCTAAGAGCCTGAGGAATTCTTTTTACCTCGGGCGATTTAAAAAAATAAAAAAAAAAATAAATAATAATAATAATAATAATAATAATAATAATAATAATAATAATAATAATAATATAAATAATAATAATAATAATAATAATGATAATAATAATCAGTGTTGGGTAAACTCAGACAAGAAATTAATTAAATCAAAACTCAACTCATGCACCTCAAAATGAGTTAAAACTCAAACTCAACTCATCCTAAGTGAAATGAGGTAACTCAAACTCAGTTGTTAAATGAGTTAAATCATCAACTCACACGTCTCATACTAGCAGGTTCTTGTAACAGAAAAATATTTTCCATCAGGAATACACGGTACTTCAGCCATGTTGTTCTTAAATGTTCACAATATACAAAATATGCAATGCTTAAACACTGTCCGCCCGCCGCTGCTGGCCGTGTTTACGACCCTCCCTGCCGTCACCACTCACCAGTATGGAAAGCCAACGATATAAAAAACGGCTTGTCTCAACATAATATGTGCCGAGTGCCGAATAGTGAGTTGATTTTAAAATAATTGAGAGTTACAATTCAAACTCACAGAAACTATGAATTAAATCAAACCCATAACAGGTGAGTAAACTCAAACTCATAAATCACAGCAAGTGAGTCATTTTGTGAGTTTCAACTCATCTGAGTTAACTCATACCCAACACTGATAATAATAATAAATAGATTACGGCCATTTCGGACCTTTCCTGACACGTTAATATTGAAGTCTGTAACTTTCTGTGCCTCTTATTTGGATATTATTACTCTAGAGGTCTGACATTGATCTAGTGTCCGGCTACTTGTAATTCAATCCGTGGCCCCATTCACATGAATTTAGGTCAAGTATTTCCGAAGAGTCAACCAATAGCAGTGTCCGATTTGCCGGGGGGGTCAGGGTGTTGAACCCCCTTGCTTCTTTTTTGACCCCCTTGTTTCTAGCTTTTGGACGACCCCCGAGGGGGTCGGCCTGACCCCCTCAAATGCATTAGCCACAGTCAAAAACCAACCGACTCCAATACTGCCTAGTAATTCAATAATTATTTATTATCCAATCGGTACCCTTGTGTAGGTTGATATTGTGATATACTTGTTAAGAATTAGGTTATCCTTTGACAGGCTCTGAGACGATACAACAGCTTGGCATCTACAGCTGTTGACAGATTATCTTACTTTTAACTCAAACTGAGGTCGTCTACTGATGTAGGCAGAAGCAGAGTAAGACATATTTCACAGGGCATAACCTTAAGGGCTCGGTCCACATACAGCAGACAACGACTGGAAAGAGGCCCGTGTTCAAGCCAGCCCCCTCAGGCATATCAGCTCCACAGCCACTAGCATCCAGTTGTGGGGAAAGGTCTTCCGTGGTATTCTAGCACTCGCTGGCGCTTTTGACCTCGATTGACCTATGGCAGTCCACAGCTGTAGGCTGTCATTTCTGTGCTGGTAGTGGCTTTGAGGCACGCAGTCCTGTAGGATTCGACCTTTATATCATACAATTTGAATTTGCAAATCAGTATTACATGATATAATTTGAAGAGTCTCAGTAATTTGAGCCGACAGATTTGAATCGAATTTTAGATCGACTTAAGGGCACTAATTGGCCTAGTGGCTCTCAAAAACGCAAGTTAAGTAAAGAAAAAGCACATATCAAAATGAGAGATTACTTGCAAAGACGCCTCCTATTACTGCTTTCCTTAAGCAGATATAAGTACATCTGCTCTCACGTGGACGATGGTTAAAATGCAGGCTCATTTGAGCCTGGTGTCACTGGTGATATTGCAGTTGTCGAACAACCGCCAGCTCAACAACGTTCCCGCTCAGTCGGGTCTCACTCTGTTGTGGAACAGTAGGATATGTTCAACAAGAACACGTCATCAAAATTGTATTGGATTATGATCGAGCACCAGAATCTGCACACTCTGCTTCAGAGAAGTTTCAGATTGACACTCGATTGCCCATCGTTGATCAATTCACAACCGAGTTGACAAGAAGACTAGCACCATACGAACTACCCTGCTCAAGGTTTGCTTTTTCTATCTAGGACTGAGTCATGTAGTGATGAAGAAATACACAACTCAGCTAAA